>OY821763.1:41525189-41782689 GCA_963682095.1 Potentilla sterilis | reverse complement strand
ATTTGGAGTTGGTACGAAAAAGTTGTGACGTGGAAACCGAAACTTGCCGATTTTGGACGAGTATAAATAGCCGCGGGGAAATTTCCCGAAACGGCAATTTTTCCCTTTTCTTTCTTTTTCTTTTCTTTTCTCCTTCTCTTTCTCTCTCCTCTCCCCCGATCCGGATCGGCCTCCGGCCGATCTCCGCCGTCCGGCCGAACTGGGCCGGCGCACCGGTCCCATTCGTACCGGCTCGGCCTCCTCGTCTTCTTGGTGGCAGCGGCGTGGCGTGAAACGCTGCCGTGAGGCCGTGCGAAGCCGAGCAAGGTTCAACTGTGTCGAACCTCGTCCTCCCTCCTCCGGCCAAGATTCTCCCCGATTCTTGGGGGGAAATGAAGACGTCAACGTGTGCAATCATTCCATGGAAGGAATCGAACCGAATTGCACCAGGTAAGGAGGAATTAGGAATTGAAATTTTTAGGGTTTTTGGATTTCGAATTGGAGTTTGTGATTTAGAGGTTTTTTGTGGATTTGGAGGTTAGATTAGTGATTAGAACATTGATTGGAGTCGATTGGGTGTATTTTGGTGTTGATTTGGTGGATTTTTGGAGAGATTGGATTTGGGGAAATCGGGCCGCCGTGCCGGCCGCCGTATGCGGCGGCTGGGGCTGTTTTTGGCGGCGGGGACGAGTTCCCGAGGCGGTGGCGATGGTGTGGAACGAATTTGGCGTCGATTGGAGGTGGTTTCGACCTCCTGTGGCGGCGCTGCCGGCGGCGGCGCTGCTGTTCTCGCGACGGTGGCGGCGGCGCCACTGTTCCGGTGGCTTGAGGAAGAAGATGAACAGTGATGTGGTAAAAAGTGAAAAGGTAAAACGGTAAAAGGTGAAAAGTAATTGGTAAAACAGTAAACAGTAATTAGTAAAAGTAAAAAGGTAAACAGTAAAAGTAAATAGTAAACCGTAAACAGTAAATGGTAAATAGTAATTGGATTTTAACCATTTACTGTTTGACTTTCAGAATTTACTGTTTGACCTAAAATAATTACTGTTTGACCATTAAAAGTTACTATTGACTTACCGTAAAAAGGATAAAATGGAGAAAAAGGTTTTACGACGAATTAATTGGAAAATACTTGGATCGGACACGGGATGGGTGTCCTGAGTAAATTTGGATATAGATCGTTTCGGTATTTGAGACGAAATTCTAATACCGGAAATAAAATAGAAGGGGGGATAATTCGGGCGAGCGAGGGCATCCGTGGTTTGGGTTTTATATTTGTTTTCCGAGGTTTAGAAATTTACGATTTCGCCCATGTGACAGGTCGAGAGGGTACTCAACGGGACGAGAGCCGAAACGGCTACTAGCTCGGAAAAGACTGTGAGTGGATTTTTATTTTAACCAAATGCATGCATGATTGTTTTAAAGAAATAGAATTTATTTTAATTAATTGTTTTGAAAAGTATTTTACTGAAATGAAATTTATTTTGATTAAATGATTACGAAGTATAAAAAGTTATATGAGAAAAATAAAAAGGAAGTGTAAGGAAATAGATGATACCTTTTGGATATATTTTTATTGGTTTACGGTTAAGTGATTTAATTTGACAATGATGATATTTTTATTGGATTTTGATATTTCTTTGGGAAATGAGATTCCCATGAGATTTCATAATTTTGAAATATTTTAAGTATTTAATCAGTAGACCGGAAATGAGATTTCCGGGGATTTTAATGGATTCATTATTTATGATTTCTCCGACATGCAAGGCATGTCGATGGGATTTATTTATACTTGATATGAGTTTACGGCATGTGGATTTGCCGAATGATTATGGTTATATATGGAGGCTGAGATATTGTTATGTTATTATGAGCCTCGGACGTACGGTCGGGGATCGTACGGAGTGTTATATATAAGGGGAAATGTGTTTTTGGTTTGTTTTCGGATTTTCACCATACGAGGGTCCACGGTATTATTATATTGATGCTAGCTAGCGAGGCTTCATCCCACGCGAGGTGACGACTTGACCATATAGGTCAGATTCACGCTCGGTGGTCGACGTAGGGTGGTATATATTGAGGCGGTGACGTGTCTAGGTAGTAGACTTAGACACGGGGGGAGTCAATAGGACTCTCGGACCCGGAGCCTGACGAGGTTCCAGTTATATATGGTGGGTAGACTTTCCCCTGTTGCATGGCCAATGGGATTTGGTCATGAGGATGTTTTTCACAGTGATTGCGGGAATATTTCCTCTGTGAGGCTTTCAGTTTTTAGTAAATTCCCGCATCAGTCGATTGAGATTTTGATATTATTATTATATGACGTGATCGAGATTTTATACGAATATATGATGTGGCTTCGGGAATATTTCCTTTATGAGACTTTCAGCTTTTGATAGATTTCCGAAGCAGTGGATTGAGATTTTTATATTTTTTTTATATTATCTGGTTTCGGGAATATTTTCTCTATGAGACTTTCGGTTCTTTTTATAGATTTCCGAACCAGTAGAATTGGGATTTTTATATGACCAAAGAGATTGGTCGGGAATATATTTTAATTGATTTTCAAATGGATATGATTTTGAATATATATTTATAAACAAAAGCATATTTGTTTATTTAAGTTGTCAGCGAGGCTGATTTGTTTAATTGAGATTTTCTTAAACGTGGTACATTTTTATTGAAGATGCATGCATTGGGATTTTCAAAGTAGTATGAAATTCGGGGAAGTAATATAATATTTTAGTGTTATTTGAAATTATTTAATTGTTTTTATCCACTCACTCTAACGTGTTTTAAATTACTTTCTCCTGGGTCCTTCGTTTTAAAATGCCCAGTGTGCAGACTTGTAGTTGAGGTCAAAGATACTCAGGTCGAGGCATAGTCAGCGTCAGTATTGCTTCCGCTCGGTAGGATCTTTTGATCCTTTATCTTTTGATTTTGTCTCCTTAGTTACTCTCTGTAGAATGCTCTGATAAATTGTAGATGTTTTAAAAGTGATTTTTTACTTTTGTGCTTATTTGTGGCGGTTGTTGTGATTTGGGGAGCAGGTAGCTCCAGGTGTTGAGGATGGTTCTGGATTTAGAAGCGTTTTGTGTTTTTGACAGGTGAGGGTTGTCCATTTTAAGAGAGGTCATGCCGATTTGTCGGTAAAATATCTCTTAAGGTGGTCCCCGCAGGATCTGATCTGGGTTTCGGGGTGAAATCTGGTTCGGGTCCTGTCACCATCACTGTGCTCTCCATCGCTGTGCTCTCCACTGCTCTGCTCTCCGAAAACCTAATCCTTATCAGACGACGCATCGCCACCGCTCTCCCCTTTTACTTCTCTCCGACGCGGAATCTCAGACGACGAACCTCCACCGGTCTCCTAACCTTCTCCGAAATCGTATCTCGACCGCTCTCCTCTCCTCTATCTCCACAGATCTAAGCTGCTCAGGTAACAAAATCGAAGATGATTTTAGGTTTATTACATATATACAGTGTTTAGCAGTGTTTATAGAACATTTTGGGAAAGAATAAATGGTTGGAACTATCAAAGTAACTATTTCATTTTGAATTTTGCTTGAGCACTAAATATTCTGACTGTGTGTGTATGTGTGGAATAATGAAAATGTGTTAAAACTATAGATAATTACCTAAAACTACAATTTTGTACTCATAATTACCAATAACAAGGTTTGATTTTTGTTTACCACTAACAGGATTTAACACTAACAGACTTTTAATCCGTCCAATATTAAATGACATAATTAACCCTGAAAATCTAAAATTTACAACATATGCCATCTATATATATTTAAAAAAAAAAAAACAGAAAATACAAACCCTAGCCGCCTCTCTCTCTCTCTCTCTTTCTCTCAGGAGCAAGGGCTGAGAGGCGCGAGGCCGAGGTGGAGGCGCGGGGCCGAGGTGGAGGCGCGAGGTGGCAGCGAGGCGGGAGCGAGGCCGAGGTGGAGGCGCGAGGTGGCAGCGAGGCGGGAGCGAGGCCGAGGTGGAGGCGCGAGGTGGCAGCGAGCGAGGCAGCGAGGCGGGAGCGAGGCCGAGGTGGAGGCGCGAGGTGGCAGCGAGCGAGGCAGCGAAGCGGGAGCGAGGCCGAGGCGGCAATGAGCGAGGCAGTGAGGCGGAGGCGCGAGGCAGCAGCGAGCGAGCGAGGCAGAGGCGTGAGGCAGCGAGGGAGCGAGGCAGACCTCTCCTCTTCTCCTTCCCGATCTGGAGCCACCGACACTCTCCTCCTCCTCTCCTTCCCGATCTGGAGCCACCGAAACTCTCCTATTCTCCTTCCCGATCTGGAGGCGCGAGGTGGAGGCGCGAGGCTGCAGCGAGGCGGAGGCGCGAGGCAGTGACATGACGACGACGACAACCACTGCTCCCTACTCCCCCACCTCCGCCGACCTCCCTCTGCCGCCGCCGCCAATCTGAAGCCTCTCTCTCTCTCTTGCATGTTGTTTGATTTTTGTGTGTTGGATTTTTTGTTTGTGTGTTGGATTTTTGCTTGTTTGTTGGTTAGGGTGTGGTGGGATTTGGTGGTTGGGATTGAATCGGTGGAGGCCGGTTTGTGGAGGGTGAGAGATCTGGAATTTTTTTTGGGAGAATTAGGGTTTTGAGTAGGAGATACTGAGGCTCAGTATTATTGAAGTGCGGCGGAGGACGGCGGAGGACGGCGGAGTACGGCGGAGGACGGCGGAGCTACTGAGGGTCAGTATTATTGAAGTGCGGCGGAGGACGGCGGAGCTACTGAGGGTCAGTATTATTGAAGTGCGGCGGAGGACGGCGGAGCTACTGAGGGTCAGTATATTAGGTTGAGTTCTGAGGATCAGTAGCATTAGGCTCACTGAGGGTCAGTAGTATTAGGTTGAGTTCTGAGGATCAGTAGCATTAGCCTTAATGAGGGTAATTGTGTAATTTAAGACTTAACTGATTCTGTTAGTTTTGGATGGAACCTTGTTAATGGTAATTTAAAAAGGGAACCTTGCTATTGGTAATTATGTACTCAAAATTGTAGTTTTGGGTAAAAAACCCTTAAAACTATATCAGTAACTATTCTAGTAACTATCAAACTGTTTTTAATTTATGTGAATGAAACTATCGTGTATAAGTATTCAATAACTGTGTTAGTAACTGTGGAATTTGCTGATACATATATATGCAGAAATGGCACCAAAACAAACAAGTACTCAAGAAAAATAGGTCAGTAGCAGTGACGATGAAATGGAATACGAGTTCAGATCAAAGAAAAAGAATGATCAAAACGTCCAAAAAACAACTGCAAAGCAAATTCAGCAAAAGGTAACTATCTATCTTTGTAACTGAAACTTTTATTTTTTATAGAAACTGAGAAATATGACAGTAACTATCATAGTAACTATGAAAATAAAATAGTAACTATGAAAAAAAAACTAGTAACTACTAAAAGGTGCTAGTAACTATCATAGTAACTATCAAAACTAGATAGTAACTATCATAGTATCTACTAACTATCAAAAGGTGCTACTAACTATCATAATACCTATCAAAACTAGATAGTAACTATCATAGTAACTATGAAAATATGGAAACTATTAATGTAACTATTAAGAAGTTGGTAAATGCAAAATGTTAATATATAAATCATCTAACTATGAATTGATTGGACCGCAGAAGAAAAAAGAAGAACAACCAGAAGGGGAAGACAAAAAGAAGAAACGGGAAAGGAAATCACCACAATCAGTATGTAAAAAAAACTACT
Organism: Potentilla sterilis; assembly: GCA_963682095.1. NCBI lineage: Eukaryota > Viridiplantae > Streptophyta > Magnoliopsida > Rosales > Rosaceae > Potentilla > Potentilla sterilis. The sequence goes on along the minus strand of OY821763.1, from coordinate 41,776,985 downwards.
AACTGTATTTCTTATAAGTAACTACCTCAGTAACTATCTTACAACTGAATGAGTGTCTCAGTATATGTGTTTATTAAATGTGCAGCTACGCGAAGGTAAAGTATCGTCACCTGCCAAAAGAAAAAGAAAAACAAATGGTGAAAGCAGCGGGGATGATAATGATGCTGCTGATGGACGAAAAAGAAAGCAAGCATCACAATCAGTAAGTAACTGTCATAGTAACTGTTTTTCTTTTGAGTAACTATCTTACTAACTGTGTTATAATTGAAAAAACTGCCATAGTAACTTTGCTTATCAAATGCGCAGATAACGGAAGAAAGGCGAGCTAGAGATAAAAAAAAAGAAAATGGCAACAACAGGATGATAGTGATGAAACTGAATATGATCCATCAAGTAGTGGTAGTGGATCTGATTATCAAACTGATGAAGATGATGATAAAGGTGCAAAGAAGATCATACTGATAGAAAAACAAGAACATCAACTGCAAAATCCTGTAAGTAACTATCACAGTATATACTAACTATCATAGTAACTATCACAATATCTACTAACTATCAAAGCAACTATCACAGTAACTAGCAACTGTCATAGTAACTATGAAAGTACGTAACTAGTAACTATCAAGGTAACTATCATAGAAACTCTGAAATTAACTAGTAACTATCAAAGTAACTAGTAACTATCATAGTATCTATGAAAAAGTAACTAGTAACTATCATAGTAACTATCAAAATAACTAGTAACTATCATAGTAACTATCACAGTATCTACTAACTATCATTGTAACTATCACAGTAACTAGTAACTATCGTAGTAACTATCATAGTATCTATGAAAGTAACTGGTAACTATCATTGTAACTATTAAAGTAACTAGTAACTATCAACTGTCATACTAATTTTGTTTTAATTGTGTTAATTGTGTTTTAAAATTAGCAGAAACAGAAGCAGAAGCAAAAAGGCCCAACCCTACAGTTCAGAAGCACCATACCAAATTTCAAAGAGTACGGGTGCGAAATACCACAAGAAGTAGTCGAGCTGGTCCAGAGAACTCCATTTGCCCAGCTGTTTGAAGCACTCCACCAAAATCTAATTTATGGTTCAAAGTCAAACAACCAATTGGGGATGGTGCTAGAAGCTTATGATCACGTAACAGATGTGTTTCATTTTGCTGAGAAGAAGTTCAAAATAAAATCTTCACACATTTCACAAATTCTGGGGCTCAACCGTACAGGAACGTACATTCAAAGAAAAGAGACTCCAATTTCTGATTTTGTGATCAGATTTTTTGGACAAGCAAAGGAAGTCAACAAAAAGATGGTGAATTCAGCCATTACAACAGAATTGCAGAAGAATCCTCAATCTGATGAGGAAAGAGTCAGCAGAAACAGAGATATAGCAAGACTGATAATCATCGACATTCTGGTCAAGCTTCTATTCCCAAATGCAAAGGGAAGCCTCCACATAGACATGGTCAGAGTTGTGGAGGATTTAGAAGAGACATCCTCATATGCCTGGGCAAAAGAAGTAAAAATATTCTTGAGAAAATGTCTCACAATGTACAAGAAATCAAAACATGCATCCAAGAATATAGGAGGATGTGTTCATGTCATTCTGGTAAGTGCGGGAGTTTTATATTCCTTTATTTTTTTTTTATATTACAACATTTTGCTTCGTATAAAAAATTAACATTCCTTCTGCAACCAGTATTGGCTGTGCATGAAGACAAACTTAGTGGAGCCAATTCCAGGGAGGGATAATGAACAACACCAGATCAGGAAATGGGACCTGGAAAAGTTGAAGAAAAAGATGTGGAAATATCAACTGAAGGACTTGTCAGTAAGTATCATCTCAGTAACTATCTTAGTAACTATCATTTTTGAATAGCTATCTCTGTAACTGTGTTAGTAACTACCTTAGTAACTATCAATTTTGAAAACTATTTGTGTAGTTATCTTAGTAACTATCTCAGTAACTATAAATTTTGTAAACAACCTGTGTTAGTATGTTAGTAACTGTGCTAGTAACTATTATCTTTGTAACTATGTCTGACTAACTATGTTAGTCAGTAACTATCTTAGTAACTATCATTTTTGAATAGCTATCTCTGTAACTGTGTTAGTAACTACCTTAGTAACTATCAATTTTGAAAACTATTTGTGTAGTTATCTTAGTAACTATCTTAGTAACTATCTCAGTAACTATAAATTTTGTAAGCAACCTGTGTTAGTATGTTAGTAACTGTGCTAGTAACTATTATCTTTGTAACTATGTCTGACTAACTATGTTAGTTAGTAACTATCTTAGTAACTATCATTTTTGAATAGCTATATCTGTAACTGTGTTAGTAACTACCTTAGTAACTATCAATTTTGAAAACTATTTGTGTAGTTATCTTAGTAACTATCTCAGTAACTATAAATTTTGTAAACAACCTGTGTTAGTATGTTAGTAACTGTGTTAGTAACTATTATCTTTGTAACTATGTCTGACTAACTATGTTAGTAACTAGTAACTATCGTAGTAACTATCAAAAGTGACTATCTATCATCTTTGTAACTATGTCTGACTAACTATTTTAGTAACTATCATTTTGGTAACTATCATTTTGGTAACTATGTCAGTAACTGTGTGAGTAATTATTATTTTATTTTTTTCAGAAACATTTCGCAAAAAGCAGAGAAGACCAGGAAGGGACAAGTGAGGATGAGGATGAACCGGAAGCAGCTGAGCAAACTGAAGTAGAACAAATGCAACCTGGAATAATCAACAAAGAAAATTCAGAACAGCTCAGGCAAAAGCAAATGCAAATGCAGATTGAGCATTTGGAAAAAAAATTGCAAGAAAAGGAGAAAAATCTAGAACAGATGTCACAAGATTTGGAAGACGCCAGACTGGAATTTGTGGTGATGAAAGAGAGTGCAACGGCACAAGAGCTGGAAAATTTAAAATTAAAGGCTGAGTTGGAGAAGCAAAAGAAAATTGTGGCCGCACTGACTCAATTCTCTGACCCAATGGAGATGACACCACCACAATCTCAATCAGATGGCCTGGAAAAACTGGCGACTGAAGCCGAAAAAAAAGGGCAGGCAACTGAAGTGAAGGAAAGCAGTGAGAAAAATGCAGAAGAAGAAGAAGAAGAAGAACAGCTTGTAGCAGATCAGCTAGACGCTTTGAAAAAAGTTGAGGAAGAATTAGAAAGGAAGAAAAAAGAAGAGGCTGAAAAAAGAAGAAAGGAAGAAAAAAGCAAAGGTAATAAAAATTTGTTATTACCTATCAATTTTGAAAAATATCTGTGAAACAATGTTAGTAACAATGAATTTTGAATAACTATCTTAGTAGCTATAATATTAGTAACTATCAATTTTGAAAACTATCCGTGTATCTATGTTAGTAACTATCTTATTTTGAAACTATTCTGTGTAAATATGTTAGTAACTATCTTAGTAACTATCATCTTTGTACCTATTTTGTGCAACTCCTTAGTAACTATCATCTGAGAAAACTATCTGTTTAACTATCGTAGTAACTATCTTAGTAACTATCAAAAGAACTGAGTAACTATCAAAAGAACTGAGTAACTATCATCTGAGTGTCTGTATTAGTAACTATAATATTAGTAACTATCAATTTTGAAAACTATCCGTGTATCTATGTTAGTAACTATCTTAGTAACTATCTTATTTTGAAACTATTCTGTGTAAATATGTTAGTAACTATCTTAGTAACTATCATCTTTGTACCTATTTTGTGCAACTCCTTAGTAACTATCATCTGAGAAAACTATCTGTTTAACTATCGTAGTAACTATCTTAGTAACTACCAAAAGAACTGAGTAACTATCATCTGAGTGTCTGTATTAGTAACTATAATATTAGTAACTATTAATGTTGAAAACTATCCGTGTATCTATGTTAGTAACTATCTTAGTAACTATCTGATTTTGAAAACTATTCTGTGTAAATATGTTAGTAACTATCTTAGTAACTATCATCTTTGTACCTATTTTGTGCAACTCCTTAGTAACTATCATCTGAGAAAACTATCTGTTTAACTATCTTAGTAACTATCTTAGTAACTATCAAAAGAACTGAGTAACTATCAAAAGAACTGAGTAACTATCATCTGATTTCCTATCTCGTAGGTCATGAGGCTGAAACAAGAACATATCGAAGAAAAATAGCAAAGGAAGCAAGATGGTCACCAAATACACCAGTGACGAAAATGCCGGAAATGCCTTCTTTCAGCATCTTGCCGGGGATTCTATCTCCTTGGGGAGGTCACAGCACTCCAACTGCATCACCGCAGCAGCAAATTGATATTCCAGCAGAAAATCTCAGGACTCCATCAGTTCCCATTGCTCTTGCAACTGGATCACCCTCTCTGAATGACATGTTAGCTGAACCTCACAAGTTCCAGATCATAGAGTCACCGGTTCCCATGCCTATTTTCAACCAAGCTGAGGCCAGAAAGAAGAGAAAAATGCATTTCAAATCAGACAAAAGTATGACAGAATTTAAGATTGATGAAATGCACTCTGGATCTTCAGCAGAGTCGCTGGGAATATATTCATATGTTGTGCGCATAAAAAACAGAAAGAGGGCGTCAAGAAAGGACGACATATACTGGTGGGGTGAAGTCAAAGCTGAAAGGGAATCCAAAAGAAAGAGGCAGGAAGAGAACAGAAAAAAGTTTGAAGAAGAGAGGCGGAAAAAGAAAGAGGAGAAAAGTTTGAGAAACCTGATGCAACCAGAACAGGTTGAATCAGTAACTGTTGTTCAGACGTCATTCGACAATGTGGCTGGGGTGACAGAGGAAGGTGAACCCATATTCCTTGTTGGTGATTCAGAGGAACCTTATCTTCCAAGCCAACAAGAGGTGATGGACTGGGATGACCAGACAGTCTACAAAGATCACATGGAAGAAAACACGAAGAAAAGGTTCCAAGAATACTGGAACAAGGCGCCGAGCGGGTAATCTATCATTCTATCTGTCTTACTAACTATTTCCGGGTATATGTCTGGAAAACTTCTTTAATAACTATGTTAGTAACTATCAACTGAGCATCTATCTATCTTTTTAACTATCTGCAAGTAACTGTCTAAGTAACTATCATCTTCTTTAGAAAATATGATAGTAACTATCATAGTAACTATCAAAGTAACTTGTAACTATCAACTTATTGAATATCTGTATTAATAACTACTAAATATGATAGTAACTATCAAAGTAACTAGGAAAAAATAACTAGTGAATATCTTACTAACTATCAAAAAATAACTAGTAACTATCAATGTATCTACTAACTATCATAGTAACTAGAAACTATGATAGTAACTATCATAGTAACTATCAAAGTACCTTGTAACTATCAACTTATTGAATATATGTATTAGTAACTACTAAATATGATAGTAACTATCAAAGTAACTAGGAAAAAATAACTAGTAACTATCAAAGTAAGTATGAAAAAATAACTAATAACTAGTAACTATCTTACTAACTATAAAAAAATAACTAGTAACTATCAGTATATCTACTAACTATGATAGTAACTAGAAACTATGATAGTAACTATGATAGTAACTATCAAAGTAACTTGTAACTATCAACTTATTGAATATCTGTATTAGTAACTACTAAATATGATAGTAACTATCAAAGTAACTAGGAAAAAATAACTAGTAACTATCTTACTAACTATCAAAAAATAACTAGTAACTATCAATATATCTACTAACTATCATAGTAACTAGAAACTATGATGGTAACTATGATAGTAACTATCAAAGTAACTTGTAACTATCAACTTATTTAATATCACGTGTGCAGTGTGTTCTTCTGGGAAGGAAAAGAGGTGGGAACAGAAATTTCCAAGTATGAAATAAATCAAGTGGTGACCGGAACTGAAGTTGCAAACAACATGATCGATGCATATGCTGCTCTATTGCATTCAGAAATGATAGACAGGGGCGATCCAGATGAGTATAAAATAGAAATTATGCAGACTCACTCTTGGGTAAGATAAATTTTTAACAGGACAATTATACTTTGTAAAAAATTATGAGATAACTAATCATAGGTTTTATTTGTTTGAAAACAGATGTCCACAGAAGAGCTAGAGGCAAAACTAATGCACCAGTTCCTATGTGAACCACTATACGAGAAGCTGGGTAAAGCAGAAATTATTCTGATCCCACTTATTCACAAGAGGAATTTTCACCATACTCTACTGGTTTTTGACACGGAGGCAAGCAGATTTGCACACTTAGACTCCATCAAATCCAGAAGACCAACAACCGGGCAAAGTTTTAACGATGCTAAAAAAATGGTATGTTAGTAACTATCTTAGTAATTATCGTCTGTGGAAATGTTATTGAGTATCTATTTATTGAGTAAATATCATCTTTGTAACTATCTTAGTAACTGTCATTCTAGTAACTATCTGTTTTAGTAACTATCAACTATTTTGGTAACTATCATAGTAACTACCTTTGTAACTATAATCTGAGTATCTATCTTACTAACTATTTTTGTAACTATCATTTTAGTAACTATCTGTTTTAGTAACTATCAACTATTTTGGTAACTATCATTTTAGTAACTATCTGTTTTAGTAACTATCAACTATTTTGGTAGCTATAATAGTAACTACCTTTGTAACTATAATCTGAGAATATCTTACTAACTATCTTTGTAACTATCATTTTAGTAACTATCTGTTTTAGTAACTATCAACTATTTTGGTAACTATCATTTTAGTAACTATCTGTTTTAGTAACTATCAACTATTTTGGTAACTATCATAGTAACTACCTTTGTAACTATAATCTGAGTATCTATCTTTCTAACTATCTGTGTAACTATTATAGTAACTATGATTCTAGTAACTATCTGTTTTAGTAACTATTAACTATTTCAGTAACTATCTATGTAACTATCGTCTTTGTAACTATATATGTAACTATGTTAGTAACTATCTGAGTAACTATCATCTTACCAACTATCTCAGTAACTATCTAACTAACTATGTCTGTAACTATCTGAGTAACTATCTTATATGAACTATCTGACTAACTATGTTATTAACAGGTGGCAATGATTGATATATGGATGAGAGCTGTCCTTGAACAAGCAGATGATATGCTGGAGCAAGGATGCCGGTACAAAATAGACACCGGCAAAAGCTCCAGCACAGAACTGAAAATGGTGGAAGAGGCCCTTACTGAAGATGAAATTAAAACAATAAGGTGGATTAAGAAGAACTACAAGTCCAACCTGACTATAAGTCCGTTCAAGGGAAAATTGCCTCAACAAATATCTGATTCGTAAATTTCTAAACCCAGCATATCTTAATAACTATCAACTTGTAACTGTCTATAGAACTATGTTTAGTAAATATTTGAGTAATATCATCTTTGTAAATTCTCTGTGTTTTTATAGTAGTAACTATCTCAGTAACTATCATATCTGTAACTGTCATCTTTATAACTGTCTGACTTTAAGTAATTTTTTTATTTTGACAAAACAGCGTCGACTGTGGGATATATGTGATGTACTTCATGAGCCTCATTTTTTCACAAGGTGATTTCGGAAAGAAGTTTGGGAAGAAAGAGGCTAACAAGTTCAGGGCTCACATTCTAAAGAAGTTTGCGGACAATCGGCATAGTTGGAGGCCCTCTTAGATTGATTAAACAGATTTTTCATGCTTTGTTTTGAACAGTTAAATAAATTATTGATGATAATTTGTTTAGGGAACAAATTTTGTATCTATTCAGGCTGACAAGTTTAGGGAACAAATTACTATTCAGGGAACAAATTTTGTATCTATTCAGGTTGACAAGTTTAGGGATCATTTTCAGTAACTATCAGACTAACTATCACTTTTTTCATATACTATCAAACTAACTATCATCTTAGTTTATATCTATTTCATATACATTATTTGCAATCTGATTATGTTTCTGTTTAGTTTGTAAACCCCTGTTTTTCTGTCTAGTTTGAAAGGTGATCAACTAGAAAATGATTATATGCATAGTACAGATTTGTTCAGAAGTTATTTAATTACAAACTATCTTTCTAGCTATCATTATAACTTTCAAACTAACTATCATATCAGTAACTATCAAACTAACTATCATTTTCGTTACTAACTGTACAAGTAACTATCAAATGCAGGAAACTAACTATCAAATTAACTGTACAAGTAACTATCAAATTAACTCTCAAACTAACTATCATTTTAGTAACTATCTTACTAACTATCATCTTTCTAATTATCTTTCTAATTATCTAACTGTCATATTAATAACTATCTTACTAACTATCATTTAAGTTACTAACTATCAAAGTAACTATTATATTACTAGCAATCATCTAAGTACCAATCAGACTCTGTGCTAGTAACTATATAAGTAACTATGAAAAACACAATTGCTGCACAGAAGAGCAACTTATCCAAGTATGAAAAAATGCAGGACAGAATGCAGCGTGCCACTGCACCGCGCAACGGCAGCGGAACGCTGCCGAACTCAACATGAATAAAATAATAAAAGTATCATCTTAGTTTATATCTATTTCATATACATTATTTGCAATATGATTATGTTTCTGTTTAGTTTGTAAACCCCTGTTTTTCTGTCTAGTTTGAAAGGTGATCAACTAGACAAATGATTCTATGCATGGTACAGATCTGTTAAGAAGTTATTTAATTACAAACTATCTTTCTAGCTATCATTATAACTTTCAAACTAACTATCATATCAGTAACTATCAAACTAACTATCATTTTCGTTACTAACTGTACAAGTAACTATCAAATGCAGGAAACTAACTATCAAATTAACTGTACAAGTAACTATCAAATTAACTCTCAAACTAACTATCATTTTAGTAACTATCTTACTAACTATCATCTTCCTAATTAACTTTCTAATTATCTAACTGTCATATTAATAACTATCTTACTAACTATCATTTAAGTTACTAACTATCAAAGTAACTATTATATTACTAGTAATCATCTAAGTACCAATCAGACTCTGTGTTAGTAACTATATAAGTAACTATGAAAAACACAATTGCTGCACAGAAGAGCAACTTATCCAAGTATGAAAAATGCAAGACAGAATGCAGCGTGCCGCTGCGCTGCCGAACTCAACATGAATAAAATAATAAAAGTAACCTTTCAATTATTGTAAAACAAGTAAACAATCAATGTACATTTCAATGTAACAATCATAAAAAAAAAAAAACTATTATTTTAACTCTCAAACTAACTATCATTTTAGTAACTATCTTACTAACTATCATCTTCCTAATTAACTTTCTAATTATCTAACTGTCATATTAATAACTATCTTACTAACTATTATTTAAGTTACTAACTATCAAAGTAACTATTATATTACTAGCAATCATCTAAGTACAAATCAGACTCTGTGTTAGTAACTATATAAGTAACTATGAAAAACACAATTGCTGCACAGAAGATCAACTTATCCAAGTATGAAAAATGCAGGACAGAATGCAGCGTGCCGCTGCACCGCGCAACGGCAGTGGAACGCTGCCAAACTCAACATGAACAAAATAATAAAAGTAACCTTTCAATTATTGTAAAACAAGTAAACAATCAATGTACATTTCAAATTTAACAATCATAAAAAAAAAATAGAACTGCATGAATAGCTATCTAGGTAACTATATAATTTCTGTACAGCTTGTTTTGTTGTGACCAGCATATTTGTTACACCTGCTGCACTTGACTGTCCTTTTCACTTCATTTTTACTTTTGTACCTCCGTAATTTTGGCCTTCTAGGTGGTCTCTTTGTTAATGGTGGTTGAACCAACAATGCAGGCTGAGCTAGATCCACCGGCTTTGAAATAGTAGGAACCGGATTGATTGCGAAAGAATAAGTTTCACGATATTTATCCACCTAAAAAACAAAAAAAAAAAGGAAAAATAAAGGATATAATGTCAAGTTCATGTAACTGTACCAGTAACTTCACTAGTATCTGTCAGTGTAACTATTTTATTTGAAGTAACTATCTTACTAACTACCTCGGTAACTGTTTAAATAATGTTAAATTTAGGAAAAGTGGTGCACCTTGAAAATTGGATTGACATATGAGTACACATTAGAACCGTGTTTCTGAATCACGACAAGGGCATGTGAGCAGGGAAATCCGTGAACTTGTCATTCTCCACATGAACAGTATAACGCTTCCAAGTTTACCATCACAGAATACTTTTGGCACTGAACTTCATAAACGTATGTATCAGATCTACTCACTAACCAGTGTCTACCCAACTCCAAGTTGTCAACCAGCTTCTTTTCGAAATTTGGACACAGCTCAGTAACCCATCCAGCAGATTCTTCCTTCCGAGAAGCAATTAAAGTCATAGACTTAAGACGAATGCCTTCGTTAAATTCAATAATGGGAAGGCTCTTCAAATCCTTCACCCAATTGTTGAAACACTCAGCCAAATTATTTGTCATTTCACCAAACCTTTCACCATTAAAAAAACTAGAAGCCCATGTTTCCAGAGGGAGATCCTTCAAAAACTGATCAACAACCTCACCACCTTCATGCTTCAACTTCTCGAAATTAATCTCAAAATATTCACGAGTGCGAGAATAAGCACACTTCATAAACAACAATGGAATTCTTTTGCTCAGATAAGAACCACATGCAAACTTGTTGCTCAGATTAGCCTGAAGATGCCTATAACAAAATCCATGAGGACTATTGGGAAAGACTGCACGAACTGCATTTAGAAGACCAATATTACGATCAGATATGAAACTAATTTGCCTTGTAGAATATCTCGACAACTCTTCAGACAACATCTTAAGAAAGAAGGTCCAGTTGCTCTCATTTTCAGAATCGACAATAGCATAAGCAACTGGATATAATCCTAAACAAAAGAAAGAAAGAAAAAAATGTCAGATTCATATAAATAACTATCAAAGTAAAAGTAACTGCACTAGTATCTATCAAAGTAACTATTTATGCTGAAAGTTCATGTAACTATAAAAGAATTTCCAGTAGTATGGATCTGATTATCAAACTGATGAAGATGATGATAAAGGTGCAAAGAAGATCATACTGATAGAAAAACAAGAACATCAACTGCAAAATCCTGTAAGTAACTATCACCGTATATACTAACTATCATAGTAACTATCACAGTATCTACTAACTATCAAAGTAACTATCACAGTAACTAGTAACTATCATAGTAACTATGAAAGTAACTAGTAACTATCAAGGTAAGTACCATACTATCTATCAAAAGTAACTATTTGGTCTTGAGCTTTCTGTAACTGTATAAGAAACTACCATAGTATCTATCAAAATAACTGTCGGTCTGAAAGTAATGGAAATGAAAACCAACAGCAATGAAGAAAAGAAAGAACAAAACAATGAAGAAAGTGATGTACCACAATTCGCATCCTTTGTCGAAGCAGCAAGAAGCATGCCTTTGTATTTATTTATGATGAATGTAGCATCAATACAGAGAATTGGTCTGCAAGACTGAAAACCATTCAACCAAGCAGAATACGTAACAAACATACGCAGGAACCTTTGTGTTTCAGATTCGTACTCTACAGCTAGCCTAGAATATGGGTTGCATTCATATGTGCGCTGGCAAAACCATGATAAATTCTGGTAAGACTCAGAGTGAACACCAACCACAGCATCCCTTGCAAGTTCTTTGTCATACCAAGCAGTATGATAGGGGACATCTAAGCCGTAGTTTAGCTTTATGTCTTGCAGTATATCAATAGCTTTCTTACTGGGATTCTCACGAACCTTGTCAAGCATCACCTCCCTAATAATCTTGCTGCACATCATCTTACTATTTTGATGCCGGATGACACAACGACATCTATGTTCGTTCACCAATTCATTGATCACAAAGAAACCATTATACCTGAATAAAAGGTGCAAAACTCAATCAACATATATACTTTTTCATAGTAACTATCCAAGTAACTAATAACTATCCAGTTAACAATTCATGTAACGTTAACACTGAGAAATATAGAAAGTAACTATCTAAGTAACTACTAACTACTGAAGAAAAAAACAGGTAACTATCAAAGTAACTATCAAAATAAAAGTTTGTCTGAGTTCAAAACTAAGAAATATATAAATAACTATCTAAGTAACTATACAAGTAACTATCATGCTTAAAAAATGAAGCACACAATGCAGCGTGCCGCTGCACCGCAAATATGGCAGCACAACACTGCTGATATCAACTATACAAAATTAAATTTAACAAATACAAAATACGTGCAACGGCTAGTGAAAATGTACCTGCATAAAGATGCCTTCACACACCAATTACAACCTTCAGAATGTTTTTTCTTGCAGAAAGCAACAACGCGTTCAGGCTTATTTCTATAAAAAAAATACTCAAAACCAATCTCCACAGCATACATCCGCAACTTGAGCCTAAACTCTTTTACCCCACCCTCAAACGTCTGACCCTTAGAGTGAATAAGATCTTTAATTTCCATCCTTTAGAAAGATACATTTTTGGGTCCTCATGCCTATAACATCCCAAAAATTCATTCTCTTCCACCAAAACACTACTCTCCTCATTAATAGTATTACTAACTGCACTTTCGGAAACAGAAGCAATGGGATCCACACAATGAACATCCACATCAACAAAATCAGATTGATATCGTCCCAAAACTCTAAACATCATGTGCATATCAACCTCATTTTCCAGAAAGTAAACAGTAGGATCTGGATAAACATTGTACTTAAGTTTGAAAACCAATCTTTCCAAGTCGGAAAAACGATCACGTATCTTATGACAAAAATCAACAAAACTACAATTATGAACAAACGAAAGTGCTGCTCCTTCACCAGAAAACACGAGCTTAGCAGTATAAAAATTGTCCATTGCACCTACAGGAAAAATCATAACAACATCAATAATTATAATACTATCAGAGGGCATCATAATTATATCTGTTACTATCTTACTAACCATTCTAGTATCTATCATCGCAGTAACTATCTTACTAACTATTGTACTAACTATCATTTTAGTAATTATCTTACTAACTATTACTTAGTAACTATCTTACTAACTATGAAAAATAAAAAATGCAACAACTATCAGCCTAGTAACTAGCTTACTAACTATCGTAGAAGCTGAAATAATAACTATGAAATTGGTAACTATCTTACTAACTATTAAATGGTTGGAACTATCTTACTAACTATCTTACTAACTATGAAAAATAAAAAATGCAGCTACTATCAGCATAGTAACTAGCTTACTAACTATCGTAGAAGCTGAAATAATAACTATGAAATTGGTAACTATCGTACTAACTATCATCTTGGTAAATATCTCACTAGTAACTATCTAACTAACTATGAAAAAATGCAGAACGGAAAAAAGATGATGGGGAAGTTTTCGAAGCAGTATGAAGAACTTTTCGGAGCAGTATGAGGAAGTTTTCGGAGCAGTAACAGTATGACAAATAACAGACGCAAAGTTTCAAAGGCAAAACGAAAATGCCAGAATGAGCAAATCTAAACAGCTGTAAAACATTAACATATCTCATTCAGAGACAAATAGCAATCGCAACGCAAATATCCAGAGACAAATCTGAATCGCAAATTGAGCAATTAAACAGTTGAATTGCAGATCGCCGAAAGAAAACGAATTACAAAATCGACGGCAAAAAAGGAATTGCAGATCGGAGGCAATGAGGAATTGAAGATCAGAGGCAATGAGGAATTGAAGTTCAGAGGCAGAGAGAAAGAGAGAAAGAGAGAGAGAGAGAGAGAGAGAGAGAGGCGGCAATGAGAAGAAGAAAAAAATACAGAGCTGAAAGAGAAAACGTAACAGAACGGGGATAAAATCAATGCTTAAGGGTAAAATCGTCCGTTAAAAAATCAAAAACAGCCCTTTTTTATAATTTACTAAAAATAAAAATAGCCTTTTGTGATAAAAGTATTAAAAACCTGCTCTTTTTTATGAAGTGAAAAACAGGGGGCTTTTTTTCTAATTTACAAAGCTAGATGGTCCTTTTCTCTAAAATATGGATATATATATATGTATGTGTTAATTAATTTCTTATTAATTAAAGTTATACATATATGTTATTATCAGGCTATATATGGATCGGGATAAGAGTTGGATTTCGCTTCCAAGGCATGACCGACGATACACTACAGGAGTTGTGGATTTTTTGCAGTTCGTCGAGGAAAATGCAAACTGGAATGAATACCATTATTGCCCGTGCGAGAAATGTAAGTGTCGCAGTGATATGTGTCGATTTCCGATTAGGACAGTATGGGAGCACCTAAAGAGTAATGGGTTTTGGCCGAAGTACAAACGTTGGATATATCACGCTGAGTCATCATTAGATGGATCGCATGATCATGGGCAGTTTTTTGAGGCGGGTAGTAGTAGTACATCCAACAATCCAACAATGGCATTCATCAACGACGTGTTTTCTTTTGAAAGCGATGTACGTGGGGAACAATATATGCATGACCCGGTGCAGCCGTTCCCACAAGTTGTCAACACTGCTGCCTTTGACAAGTACAACAAACTGATTGCATTGCAACAGACCCCTGTGTCTTCAAGTTCTGAGAAGACAGTTCTTCAAAGTGTGATGGAGGTAATGAGGATTAAAGTCGAGACAAAATCGAGCATCAGGCAAGTGGATGAATATCTACAGTACACTTCTTCGTTGTTGGAGGAGGGTCATCGTAATCCTACCAATCACCGTAAGGTCCGAAGTATCCTCAAAGATCTAGGGCTTTCCTACATTAAGATCCATGCATGCGCATTTGACTGCGTTCTCTTCTGGGGTAAAGATGCAGAAGGGAATGACCTTGCTAGCCTTGACACATGTCCGATATGTCAGTCTGACTGATATAAGTTGACGGGAGCAGGCAATAGGAAACCTGTGAAAGTGTTTTGGTATTTTCCGTTGAGAGATAGGCTTGAGCAGTTGTACATGTCAGAAACCACCGCAAAAGCTATGAGATGGCACGGTGAGCGGGACGCGGGAGACGCAGATATCATGACACACATCTCTGACGGAGCGGCTTGGAAGCATATAAACAATGAGTTTCCTCATTTTGCGTCAGATGTCAGAAACGTCAGGCTCGGGCTCTCAACCGACGGGTTCAACCCTTTCGGCACCATGAGTCTTTCATACAGTATATGGCCGGTGGTTTTGGTACCTTACAACCTTCCTCCGTGGATGTGCATGAAGAAGGAATATAATATGTTGACCTTGTTGATTCCGGGGCTTGGTTACCCAGGGAAATGTCTCGATGTGTATATGAGACCATTGATTGAAGAGCTTAAGGTGTTGTGGGACGTTGGTCATCCCACTTTTGACAAGTACAAGCAGGAGACGTTCCAGATGCATGTCATGGTTATTGGTACCATCAGTGATTTTCCTGCTTATGGGATGTTGTCAGGCAGCGTTGTTAGGGGATACAAGGCTTGTCCAGAGTGCCTCAGCGATTATGGGAGCACCCCTTATTGCAACAAGATATGCAGAATGGGTCATCGTGTGTTCCTTCCGGCGGATCACCGCTGGCGTTACGAGTCCGCCGCATTTGATGGAACCGAAGAACACGGTGGTCCCCCCAGAAGATGGACGGGAAGAGAAATTTTAGCAGTGCTTAATGAGTACGATTTTGGGCCCCTCAGCAATCATCCCGATATTGTAGCGGAAATACCTGAAAGGCCTGAGGAGTACAAATTCTGGACACATAAGAGCATATTGTGGGAACTCCCGTACTGGTGTGAGTTGCTGATCCGTCACTTCCTAGACGTTATGCACATAGAAAAAAAAATTTCTGAAAGTGTGGTGGGCACAACGCTGAACTTGGAGGGGAAGACGAAAGACGGTCCTAAGGCTCGCACTGATCTGCAAAACATGAATATCAGAAAACAACTATGGTTGAAACAAGGGAAGAGAAAAATGCCTCAAACTCCTTACACCGTCAAGCCTGAGCATAAATCAGAAATTTTCCATTGGATAAGTCGGGCCAAGTATCCTTCAGGCTTTGTTGGAAATATAGCCAAGTGTGTGAACAGACAATTCAACAATCTTTACGGGTTGAAAAGTCATGACAATCATATCCTGCTACAACGTCTCTTCCCTGTTTTCATTCGACCTTTCCTTCCCCGTCACGTTGTGGACCCGTTAGTAGCGTTGGCAAGATTTTTCCAGACGGTATGCACACGGGAAGTGAGAAAATCTGACCTCCGGGAACTGGAACTGGACATCGTTCATATCATGTGTAAATTTGAGATGATATTTCCTCCAAATTTTTTCGACATCATGCCTCACCTCATGATCCATCTTCCTCGGCAGTTGTTGCTTACCGGTCCTGTGCACTTCACTTGGATGTATCAGATGGAAAGGTACGTATTTTACACCTTATGTTAATTTCCTCATCCATATATGTGATTTAGTATTAATGTATTATCATAACACTTTAAAAACTTGATTTATAGGCAACTTGGACAATACGGTGATTTTGTCCAAAACAGATCCGCACCTGAAGGATGTATAGCTGAAGCATATATTGCGCACCAGTGCGTCACCTACATGAAGCTGTATTTAGGAGCGTTACAGGAAAGCATACCGGAAGATGTACCTTCACAGTTCAATCTTTCCATACTCTCCGACGATGTTGTAGTCGGTGGAAAAATGCCAGTTTCCTTCAAGTTGAAAGATTATGAGGTAGCCATTGCACATTGGTGGGTACTACTTAACTGTCCAGAATTTCAGTTTTGGAAGAACATGCATCTAAACTGTGACCAAGTAGGAGGTGATCTCGATTACCACAACCGGACATTCGCAGAGTATTTCGGCCGCTGGGTACGTAACTTTAACACTATTCTATACGTATTTATATATTATTGTGTATAATTATTCATATTTATAGTTGATATATTCTGATGGTTGCAGATGGACCTTATTCAAAATGATAATCACCCTAATTGGTCGCACGAACTCAGACTTCTGGCGATGAAGCCGGTCTATTCCAAAGCTCATGCGACGTGCAAGGTGAATGGTGTGTTCCTGCCGACGAGATTCAAAGAATAGCTGACGACATATTCTAAATCGTCGGCTATTCTCAAATAATAGCCGACGAAATCTTTTAATTCGTCGGCTATTCTCTCTGCTATAAAAGTTGAAAGCCGCAGCAGCCCGACTTTTTCAACCCTAAATCCGCAAAAACTCCTCCTCCGCTCCTCAAATCGGCCGCTCTCCTCCTCCAATCCGCCGCTCTCGTCCTCCTCCTCCTCAAATCGGCGCCGGCCTCAAGCTCCTCCTCCATCCGGCCTCCTTCTTCCGCTCCTCCTCCGGCCCCCTCCTCCTCCTTCCCCTCTTCCTTCCCCTCCTCCTCCTTCGCCAAAACAGATCCCGAAGGTTTTTTTTAATTTTTTTTAATTTTTTTTAATTTATAATTTAGGTATATAATTTAGATATTTAAGTGTCTGTTAAATTGTTATATATGTTGGTTATATGTATAAATTGTTAGATTAATTATATATATAAATTTGTAGATTAATTATATAAATTGTTATATATTTGTTAATATTGGTTATATGTTAATGTATATTTTAATTGTTATATATAAATTTTTAAATTAATTATATATATAAATTGGTAGCTGTTCAAGGAAGGTTAATTCCGTAACTTCCGTGGTGTGTCTTGTCCTAATAAGACTTGTAGTCTAGATACTCTATTAGATAGGGAATCCCTGTTCGCCAGGGATACTTGATGTAATGCATATATAAAGGCCTCCTTATCAATCAATAGACAGAGAGTTTACTATCAATCTATTTCTCCTACAACACGTTATCAGCACATTGCTCTAGCCTCCCGTCTAATAGCCCTAGAAACCCTAATTCTGAAAAAAAAAAATTTCGAAACCCAAACCTACCGTCGGCCGTCGATTCTTCCCTTCGGCACCGTCGGCCACTTCTCAGCAGCATCTGCGCTGCTCGCCTGCCGCTCTGTACCTTCGCGTACTGCTCCTCCTCTGCCTCTAGGCAGACAACCCGCTCGCCAGCAGCTCTCCCTTGCGTGCTACTTTTTGCACGCATCCGCCAGAAGATCAAAATTGCTCGCAAGCCAAGCAAGCGATCCGCGAACCCTTATTCGTGGTTGAGAAGAAATCAAGAAAAATCGAAGAAAACAAGCTTCCCCAAGAGTCAAGTTTCGTTTGATCAAGCTTCTCTTGAAGAGGTAAATATTTTTATAAAAGTTCCCGCTTCTGAAATTTCAATAGTTGGGTTTTGTTTCTCTTCCGGGACCTTTCCGTGTCCCTGCTTCTTCATCCCGATTCTATCGCTTCTCGGGACGGCATACGGGGATTTAGTCACCCCGGTGCCAACGTTTATTGGGGTAACTGTGATGTTACCGGCCACCGTTATGCTTGTGACTGTGATGTCACTGTGAACCATAACGTATTATTCTTTTTCGAAAAGAAAACAAAGGGAAGATATCGATTGTGACTTGAAGTCACGTTAAGCATCGATTTATGTGACCATGATATATCTTGGCACTGTTCTAAACGAACAATCAAACTTGATTAGTATTCAAATATACTAACGTCTCCCTGTTTGTGTTCTGTAGATGGCTGACACTCAGCGTCCAGAATTTGACATCTTGGATGTCCAAGGCAAGGAATACAAGAGGTGGGTCTCAGATGTTGAGAACACTTTCATTGGTAAAAGATTTACCGCCACCATCAACCCTCCTGAGGATGAAAGCTTACACGCTTCTCCTGAACAGAAAGCACAAGCCCTGATGTTTCTCAGGCGCCATATCCATCCAACGCTCAAGAAGCAATACCTGAGGAAAACTGATCCCAAAGAGCTATGGGATATCCTCAAGGACCGCTTCGACAATGTGCATGACGTACAACTCCCAGACCTCATGTCTGATTGGGAGCAAATCCGCTTATTGGATTTTGATTCCGTCCAGGAATATCATCAGACTATGCTAAACTTGCAATCTGATTTGAGCTTTTGTGGGGTCGAAAAGACCGATGATGATATGATGGAGAAGACTTTCACGACGTTCCCAGAATCTGCGTCCATGTTGTCGCATCAGTACCGCGATCTCCGCGAGAAAGGCACTATCAAAACCTTCAGTGATTTGATGAATGTGCTTCAAAGAAAGGAGAGGTACCATGAGTTGATTCTCACCACCAATAAGAGGCCTCGAGGACCGAAATTCATTGCGGAATCTCATCAAGCCCGTGGTAAAGCTTTTAAGCAAAAGCATCAACCTCATGAACGTCAAGCACCGCCACCACGTACGCCAAGAGCAACACGTGGCGGACGAGGAGGGAGAAGAGGCGTCGGCCGTGGCCGACAGCTTTCTTGGACAAGGGATGATGGCAGAGCCGCCGCTCCCAGAGGGAGGAACATTTTTGGTTCCGGTCCCAGGCGTGGTGGCCATACGCCGAACAATACTTCGGCTCCTTGCTTCAAATGTGGTTCTAAGAATCATCTCCAACACGATTGCACAGCAAGTAGAGATATTCAAGCCGCTTACAAGAAACACAAACAATACATAGAACAAGAAACACACTATGTAGGAGACTTTGAGGAAGAAGCATACGATGAGGAAGATACGAACTTCGCCATCGATGACTTCCACCCTACCAAGAAACGTAGGACTCAGGAGTATGATACTCCAGATTATGAATAAGTATTTGACTCAGGTCATGAGATACATGTTCAAGTTTGATTTTGATTGTTATTTTGACAGAATAGTCAATAAATCACGACTTTGTTCGATAAGTCGTTCTATTTAGAACAACCTTGATGTATTTTTGAGTTGTCATCAATAAAATCTATCATATTATACGAATGATTTGAGATTTTTACATCCCTGAAAGCAAAATTGGTTCAATGCGTCCAATTCTCAATGGCATAATCATTTTGAGTTCACCAAAATTCTGGTGATGTTAACTCATATCCGAAAAAAATCACAAAGACAAAAGGAGAGATACGCAATACGCCATCCGCGAGCCACGATGCACGATCCGCGATCCGTGATCCGCGATCCGCTATCCGCCAACTTGGCCGCGATCCGCCAGGACTCGCTCGCCATGGCTATTCGCCAACTTGGCCGCGATCCGCTGATAGGAGCACAATGTGCGACGATATTATATGTTTATGCCCTCGTTTATGCTTTGTTTAACCCTTATTTGTCTAAGATCGAGTCATAATATAGTTAGTGTCAATTTTGGTAGAGTTTTGCGAAAAATGGTTAAGAATCCGAAAAATGGCTAAGTTTGAGAAATCTGGAAAATATTGCAAAATGTGTCTTTTTCGTGATTTTGAGATGTGCAAAGTATGACCTATCCTTGTCCGAATTCCATGAAATCTTGTGTGCTTCATATTCATATGTTGAGGAATGTTGTGTTAAAATTTCAGATCATTCGGAGTTCGGGAAGTCACCCAAAACTTGGCTGCAAAACGGCAGTCCGAACATTCCAATCCAGGGGCTTCCAGGATTTTCCTGGGACTGTGTCCCAACTTCGAAAAATCATTCCCGACGGCTTGCAAGGAATTTGGTCAAACTGTTTTATGGGGAGATGGCCCTATGTGTCTAGTTTACGTGAGACTTGGAATCGCATCAATCGGAGCTCCACGGAGGAAGATAAGCCGGAATTACTACAACAAGGTCAAATCTGCCGATTCCAGGAACCTACTGCCCCCTTTTTGTGTTTTCTGTTTTTAATGGACCAAATGGTGCACAAATGCATATGTGAAGATGGTCCAAGCTTTATGAAGGGAAGAGGAAGACACTAGGCCATGGCATTGAAGAAAAGCATGAAGAAACAAGTTCTCCTAGTCACACTAGGAGAAGCTGCCGATTCTGGCAGATTGCTGCCTCTGTGTGCTGCCGGCATTGTGGGGCATTTTCAGTGGATCAAGACCTATCAATTGAAGTCCAAGATCATACAAGAAGTCCATGAAGATGTGCAGCCCAAGCCTTGAAGAAAAATCAGAAAAAGAAAATCAAGAATGCAAATATTTATTCAACAAGGAAACATAAACCTAGTAGGAAAACCAAAACCTACCTTTTGCATTCTTGTGGCCGGCAGCCTCTCACCCCTATTCCTCTATATATAGCCATCTCTTATTCAGAAAAAAAATCATCTCATCTCTTGCAAAGCACTAGCCAAAACTCTACCAAATTTTCTACCCAAAGTTCTAAGCCGAAACCCTAAAACATCTAGTCACCAAATCACCACCATCAATCACCACCGTTCCCAAACCCTAGCCTAGCTGCTGCCGATTCTCTTCCACCACACCAAGACGAAGCTCTCCAAGGTTTCTAAAGTGTGATCCATCCCTATGACTTATGTTTTTAATTTCGGTTTAATCACATGTATTGTTATAAAAATACTTTGTTTTCGTTTGGTATTGTATGATGAACTTGAATTGCAATTGTTGTTGGAATTTATGTGATGAATCTTGCAATCTTTAATTCTTGGATTTCGTGTGTTTGATAATTAGAGCAGTAGGTATTTGATGCATGATTTAGATTTAAAATCGATTAGTAATCTAAGGTTAGGGCACAAAAATCGACACACTAGTCTTGTTTAAGCATTTGTTGTTTGCATGTAATTCTAAGTGCTAGATTTCACATGATTGAGTAATATGATTAAGTTATACGAGTTGAGTTTTCTTGATTGTGTTGCTCCCCTAGATCTAAAGAACCTTAGAACTTGCAAGTTAAATAAGAAGATTGACGACCTTACTTGTTTGCTTGTTTTCGATTTAGACTCTTGTGCTTCAATGTTGAAACGTGTAAAACCGGTTTAGCATAAACTTTAGGATCGAAGGCGAATAGCATGATCTTAAAACATTAGATGTCTTACAATTGGTTAAAAGGCTAATCGCTCTAATTGTAGTCGAAATTGATTAAGTCTAAGATGCATGAATACTTGTCTCTTACTTTCTTGCATGCGAATCTTTGTGTTAAAGTGTGTTTTGTGTTATGTGATGCGTGAGAGATGATGATCAAACTTGTGAATATTAGATCTAGGATTTTATTTTCTGTTTTCTATTGTTGCCGATCCAAATATATCCCCCATATATGTGACGTTTTGTGAATATTTGTGAATATGTTTGTTTCTAACAATTTCATATCTCAGGTACCCTTAATCCCCGGCCTAGAACGATCCCTACTTGCTCATACTACTAACGATTGTAGGGTTATTATTGCATGCGAGCTTCGGCTCACGTCAATTTTTGGCGCCGTTGCCGGGGATTATAAAAGCTTGTTTTATGTTATTGTTGTGTATATATGATTGCTGGAAATTTTTGTGGTGAAGTTGTAAAGTTGTAAATTTTAAGTTTATTTTGGGATTTTGTAAAGTAGAAATATGCTTTGGCATGTAGAGTTTAAATTTCGAAAGTTGCATGATGTATAATGATGTATGTTGGTAATCACTTAGTTTAATTTCTAGGAAGTTGATAGTGTTGTGTATGTTTGAGTTTATTGTAGTTTCTAAAGTGTAACATGTAGGTGAAGCCTCTTTTGTTGATCATAACCATAACCCTTCATACGAGTGATGCCATGTTAGGTATGTTTTTGTGTAGATTGGGAAACGGGCCCTGCAATGTTGGAATTAGTCCATCGTTGGCCCCCCACGCATAAAGACGCTAACTTGGTATTATTTTTATGAGGTTGAGGGCGGTTTTAATCAACACTTGAGACCGCTAGGGATCCGTGTTTGTTTTACAAAGTATGGGGAAGTTATTATCATAGATATGGTTCTCAGGTTTGTTTAACTGGATCTCAAGGCCCATAGACTGATGTTCATTCTCGGTGAGTGAGTCGATAGGGGGTTCGCCCTCCATGGTGTCCAACAACGAGTCCTGCCTGGTTCCTGTAGGGGGTTCGCCCTCCGTGATTGTAATGACCTTTGAAACGTAAAATCCGCACGACCTAGTCGACAGCTTGTGCCGAAGCATCACCTCACTTTAGACGCTAGAACATAACTTGACATATGTGGCCTATTTTCTTCAAAGATAAAACATGTTGTGTGGTTCAAACTCTTGAGGTATATCGGATTAAGCATGATACTACCGGGGGCTGTATCAGTCCATTGCACCGTTATCTCCTCTGCTCCACGTACTTCGAGAGTGAGAACAAATTTAAAAGAAATTAGACTTAGCGATTACATGCTCATGAACTTTCCGATTTTTCTACTCTTGTGGCCGAACCATATTAATTCTTTGCCGAAATAGTTGTACAATTGCCGTGTGTTTTGTATGGCTTGCCGATTGTATCTTGTGTATCATTGTTGAAATTTGTTGTGTAATCGCCAATGTCGTGGCTTGTAATGATGTATATTCTTGCTTTCTATTTCTTTTCGATGTTCTAACTTGTTTAAATGTTGCAATTTTCAGAAATAGTGCATGTCCGAATCTAGTATTTGGGCAAGAGATCTTCAAGGCCGTTTGCAACGTTTAGAGCAAGAACTCGCTATTGCTCGTTTTGTGCCATTACCTCCATCATCACCAACTAGTTCATCAGTACCATCATCCTTGCCGAGTTCACCTATTGTGCCGTCCATTTCATCATCAGTGCCGAGTTCACCATCAGTTGTGTCATCATCGTGTGATCTTCAGAATCCAGAGTTTGAGGCCTTTGCCGAATTAGAAGAAGAAGAAGAGATCATGGCATCAATCAGATCACAGAATGGTCATGTTGCTGGAGCTGGTGTTGCTCCTTCAAATATCACTTATCCCCCCTTGGAAACTGACAAGACTGGAGAGATTGAATTGAGGAGTGGATTCCTCCATAAGCTGAAATCGTTTTATGGGATGCCAAGTGAGGATCCTAATAAGCATCTACAGTGGTTTAACTTCACCACGGAGTCTATGTGTCCAAGAGGGACCGATTTGCAACACTTCAAGATGAAGGCATTTCCGTTTTCTCTAGAAGATCAAGCGAAGGAGTGGTTGTTTGAGGTGCCTAGTGGTCGCATTGTTTCGTGGAGTACTATGATGGATGAGTTTTTGCTCAAGTACTTTCCCGCTTCACGTATCACTGATCTGAGGAAGCAAATTACAAGTGTGAAGCAAGCCGGAGATGAGACTTTCTTCGACTACTACAAGAGGTTCAAGTCCCTAGTTTCTTTGTGTCCATCGCATGGCATTAGCGATGGACTCTTGCTACAATATTTCTATGAGGGATTGCGTGTCATGGAGAGAGAGTTTCTTGACTCGGCCGCGGGAGGTAGCTTTTTGGAGTTGAATGCCGGAGCGGCAAGAAGTTTGTTGGAAGTTCGTGCATTGAACAACCAACAATTTGGCATGGCACGAAGCAATGTGCAAAGGAATGAGAAAGTGCATGAAACTTCTTCGAGCTCAAAGTTAGAAGATAAAGTGGACAAGCTCACCGACTTGGTGAGTAATTTGATGAAGAAGCGTGCTAGTGTTTGTGGAATTTGCACCGAGGGCCATGAGACCGAACAATGCCCTCAATTTGGAGTTAATGAGGGAGTAGAGGAGTGCAATGCCATTGGTTTTCAAGGAGGCCAACGTTTTGGCAATTTCAATCCAAGGTTCAATGATCATCCGAACTTTCGATGGGCGAATAATGACAACGTGCTTAGGGCACCTATGCAACCGAGAGAGGGAGGAGCGCCATTTGCACCGAGGCCACCATTTGTGCCTCGGCAACCTTATCAGCCGAACCAAGGGAATTTTGGAGGGATGCCGAGCCAAGCACAAGTTGTGCCGTACCAAGGCCAAGGAGGGCCGAGCCAAGGCCAAGCTTCGCCAAGCAATCCGAACTACGATGCTTTGATTCAATCTTTGTCAAGTGCTACTCAAGCATTACTCGCGGGGCAACAAAATCATCAAAAGGACATTGGTGAGCTCAAGACTCAAATGGGGCAAGTTGTGGATTTTATGGGAAGGTTCAATGAGCAAGGGAAGTTGCCAAGCAATACTATTCCAAATCCGAGGAACGAGCAAGCCAAAGTGATTCAAACTCGAAGCGGAAGAGAGTTGGTTCCTCCAACAAGTCCAAAGAAAAAGCGAGTGACTTTTCAGGGTATTGAGGGAGACGAGAGGGCTGCCGGACCTGTCATTGCCGGCAGCCATGATGGAGATGCCGAGCATGGTGTTGCCGAGCATGTTGATGCCGGCAAGGGCAATGATGCCGAGAAGAATGCCACCGGAAAAGGGTATGATGCCGGCCATGGTATACAAGACAAGGGGCTGCGTAACGAGATTGAGTACGATCCCGCCACATCCAAGAATGAGATATTGCCGAGCCAAGCAAGCAAGGGAGGGGTGTCATCATCTAGTGCCCCATTCCCTTCACGCTTTGCTAGAACGAAGAAGGACAAGTCCGATGAAGAGGTATTGGAGATATTCCGGAAAGTGCAAGTCAACATTCCTTTGTTGGAGTGCATCAAGCAAGTGCCAAAGTATGCTAAGTTTTTGAAGGAGCTTTGCACGGCAAGAAGGCATACTAGAGAGACTCGTGTGGTAACAATGAGTGAAACGGTGTCGGCCGTTATTCAAAGGAGGTTGCCACCAAAGATGAAGGATCCGGGGAGCTTCAATGTGCCTTGTGTCATAGGCAATACACGGTTTGATGATGTTATGTTGGATTTGGGAGCATCAATCAATGTCATGCCACTCAATGTGTATCAAACGTTGAGTATAGGGCCTCTCAAGAAGGATAATGTTATCATACAACTTGCGGATCGCTCAAGCAAATATCCGGAGGGCTATGTAGAGGATGTGTTGGTGCAAGTCAACCAATTGATATTCCCCGCCGATTTTTATGTGGTTGAGATGGAGGATTCGCCGGTCAACAACACTCAATTGCTTTTAGGGCGACCATTCATGAGGACCGCACGCACAAAGATAGATGTGGCCGAGGGCAACCTAACTATGGAATTTGATGGTGAGATGATAAAGTTCAATGTGTTTGACGCCATGAAGTTCCCCAATGTTGATTTGAAAGAGGGTTGTGCCATTGATGTTTTGGAGGAGGTCGAGCAAGTTATGTCGACCTCGCTTGACGCATAGCAATTAGCGATCGAGCATGGGGTCGGGGTTGACATGAAGGGAGCACGGGTTGAGGATTGTTGTTTTGCCGAATCACCTTGGTGGAGCATTGCCGAGCCACCTATTGATGCAGTTGTTGCCGAACTTAATGCAATGCCAAGGTATACATCCAACTCGTTCTTGTCAATTCCAAGTGCCACAACAAAATTTCGACCAAGTGTGGAAGAGGCCCC
This sequence comes from Potentilla sterilis, assembly GCA_963682095.1. Lineage (NCBI taxonomy): Eukaryota > Viridiplantae > Streptophyta > Magnoliopsida > Rosales > Rosaceae > Potentilla > Potentilla sterilis. Next base: position 41,750,665 of record OY821763.1, on the reverse strand, counting down.
AAAGTTAGAACTAAAAGAGCTCCCTAGTCACTTGAAGTATGCTTATCTTGGAGACGGAGACACACTACCGGTTATTGTGTCTTCTATGCTTAGTAAGAAGCAAGAGGAGGATTTGATTTATGTGCTTAAGAAGTACAAGACCGCCATAGGTTGGACCTTAGCGGATATCAAGGGAATAAGCCCTACTACTTGTGTTCATCGTATCTTGTTAGAAGAAGGAGCTAAGCCGACAAAGGAAGCTCAACGTCGACTTCACCCTCCCATGATGAAAGTTGTGAAAGAAGAAATTATCAAGTTGCTTGATTGTGGGGTGATCTACCCAATTTCGGATAGTAAGTGGATATCTCCCGTGCAAGTAGTGCCGAAGAAGAGTGGTGTAACGGTTGTCAAGAATGAGAAGAATGAGCTTGTGCCACAAAGACTTGTAACCGGTCATAGGATGTGCATCGATTATAGGAAGCTCAACGCTACAACGAGGAAGGATCACATGCCTTTGCCGTTTATGGATCAAATGTTAGAGAGGTTAGCCGGTCATTCTTACTATTGCTTTCTTGATGGATATAGTGGCTACAATCAAATCATGATACACCCGGACGATCAAGAGAAGACCACTTTTACTTGTCCATTTGGCACGTTTGCGTATCGGAGGATGCCATTCGGACTATGCAACGCACCCGGCACTTTTCAAAGATGTATGTATGCTATCTTCTCGGATTTTATTGAAGACATTATCGAAGTGTTTATGGATGATTTTAGTGTGTATGGAGGCACCTTCGATGCATGTTTGGGGAACTTGGAGAAGATACTTGAGAGGTGTGTAGAGACAAATCTTGTGCTCAATTGGGAGAAGTGTCACTTCATGGTTACGCAAGGCATTGTTCTAGGGCATATAATTTCGGCAAGAGGCTTAGAGGTTGACAAAGCCAAGGTGGAGCTCATACAAGCATTGCCGAGCCCTAGGTGTGTGAAAGATGTGAGAAGTTTTCTTGGCCATGCGGGGTTTTATCGACGATTCATCAAGGACTTCTCTTCAATTGCCAAGCCATTGAGCAACTTGTTACAAAAGGAGGTGACGTTTGAATGGTCGGAAGCTTGTGAGGAAGCATTTTGCCGATTAAAGATGCTACTTTGCTCGGCACCTATTCTTGTTTCCCCTAATTGGGACGAGCCGTTTGAGTTGATGTGTGATGCTAGTGATTATGCACTTGGAGCGGTACTTGGACAACGAATTGAGAAGAAGCCATGCGCCATTTACTATGCTTCAAGGACTCTCAACGATGCACAACTCAACTACACAACAACGGAGAAGGAACTCTTAGCGGTAATATTTGCTTTGGAAAAGTTTCGATCATATCTTTTGAATTCCAAGGTTATTGTTTATAGTGATCATGCCGCTTTGAGATATCTTATGACAAAGAAGGATGCTAAGCCGAGGCTTATTCGATGGATTCTTTTGCTTCAAGAGTTCGATATTGAGATCAAAGACAAGAAAGGAGTAGAGAATGTCGTAGCCGATCATTTGAGTAGACTTGTGCACAAGGAGGATCGGCTGCCCCTATGTGATACCTTTCCGGATGAGCAACTTTTTCGACTTGAAGTACATGAGCCTTGGTATGCCGACATTGCAAATTTTCTAGCTACAAACCGTTTCCCCCAAGAGATGCTGAGCCACCAACAAAAGAGAATAAGGAAGCAAGCTCGACACTTCTTGTGGGATGATCCGTACTTATGGAGGCAATGTGGTGATCAAGTTATTAGAAGATGTGTGCCGGAAAATGAGCATCGTTCCATCCTTGCTTTTTGTCATAGTGAGGCGTGTGGAGGACATTTTGGACCACGGAAAACGGCTTTGAAGGTACTTTCATGTGGATTCTTTTGGCCTACAATTTTCAAAGATGCATTCATGTTTTGCAAAGCATGTGATAGATGCCAAAGAATGGGGAACATTGGAGCTAGAGACCAAATGCCGCTCACGCCTATCATGGAGGTGGAAATTTTTGATTTATGGGGTATTGATTTCATGGGACCGTTTCCTTCAAGTAAGGGCTTTCTCTACATATTGCTTGCGGTTGATTATATGTCAAAGTGGATCGAAGCAAGGGCTACACGCACCAATGATGCCAAGGTGGTAGCCGAGTTTCTCAAGACCAATATCTTTTCACGTTTTGGAGTTCCAAGAGTCTTGATTAGTGATGGAGGATCCCATTTTTGTAACCGCACCATTGAAGCCTTATTGAGGAAGTATGGAGTCACACATAAGGTTTCTACACCTTATCACCCCCAAACAAGTGGAATGGCCGAGGTGAGTAATCGAGAGATCAAGAACATTTTGGAGAAATCGGTTGGACCTTCAAGGAAGGATTGGAGTGATCGTCTCGATGATGCTTTGTGGGCTTATAGGACCGCATACAAGACACCGATTGGTATGTCCCCTTTTCGGTTAGTTTACGGCAAAGCATGTCACTTACCGGTTGAGCTAGAGCATAAGGCATGGTGGGCAATCAAGGCCTTCAATATGAACATAGATGATGCCGGTCTTCATAGGAAGCTTCAACTCAACGAACTTGAAGAAATCCGTAATGAAGCCTATGATGCCGCTTGGATTTACAAGGAGAAAACAAAGGCATATCATGATAAGATGATCCGGGGTAAAAGGTTTGAAGTTGGGCAACAAGTTCTTTTATTCAATTCGAGGCTTCGACTTTTTCCGGGTAAGCTTCGCTCTAGATGGGTTGGTCCCTTTGTTGTCACTCAAGTTTTTCCACATGGTGCAATTGAGATTGAGAATAGTGTGACATCCAAGCGTTTCAAAGTTAATGGCCACCGACTTAAGCTTTACTACGATTCGTTCCAACCATACTCCGTTGAGGCCTCCGACTTTCATGATCCCCCACCACATAATGTTGCCGAGTCACCACCCATCCCCACACCACCAAGGAACCAAGCTGCCGAGCAAGAACCACCCGGAACAACAGCACAACCGACCCCTGCCGGACCTGCCATTGCCGGCAGGGTTGACACACGGCCACAAGAGGCCGGATACAGAGCTGACACGCTGGAGGATACGCCGGACACGGAAATCCAGGAGCCGGACACGCCACATAAACCTGATACGCAGAAAGCACCCGATGCGGATACAATGTGCAATGCACTTCTTCTTGAACTTCTTCATGCCGATTCGGGATACTTTGGAACAAGATGAACACATGCAATATAAACGGTGAAAAGTCTAGGCTATGGACTATAAACACAAAGCGCTACTTGGGAGGCAACCCACTTCGATTAAAGAAAAGTGAAGAAGTCATCACCGAGAGTTTGCAATTTCTTAACCCTTCTCTTTTTCTTTAATTTGTGATGATTTGTTGGAATGTGTTAGACTATTGCATGCTTAGGAAATTCGTTGGTATAGTTATGTGCTTACATTGAGGACAATGTAATTTTCTAAGTGTGGGGTGGGATAACGTATTCCGTTTATGTTTTTGTGTGCTTAGTTTAGAAAAATTCAGAAAATTGTTCCATAAAAATAGAGTGTTTAAATTTGTTTGTTTTTGAGTCTTAGGATGCCCCTAATATGTCAATGATGTTTTTCTCCTCTTTGCATACACAGATGATGGTTATGCATACAATTAAAATTGTGAGTTTCATGGATTATGTGCATTGGTAGGAGCATGTAGGACTTGGTGATTAACGAAGCATGCATGTTTTAGCTAGTTTATTTCGAAAATAACCTATGTGAGCTTTTGTGCCAATTTGCTTTCTTCTTGAGCGATAAAAGATAAAATTCAATAGATTTGTAGGAAGCATGAAACCTCATAATTCTTTGCATATTCGATGACTATATGCCATAGTTTTTAATGAACTCTAGTATGCTAGAACTTACTCTTGTTGATTTTCGAAACGTTTGTATCATAAAATACCTTGATTTTGAATGTGATTGAATAAAGATCATTTAGGTTTACCACCATTGCCAAATAAAGCATGTGCCCTATTGGAGCCCGTCGTGGGACACCTTAGTAAACCCCTTTGAGCCTATGTTAAGCCTTTTCTTTCATCACCCTTAAACACTTTCCATGAGCTTAGTATAGTGATGCATTTACCTTATGTGTTGGCAAAGCTTGACTTTTGAAAGCGTTTTCGCGTGTGTGATGAAGAAGAACAAGTGTGGGGTAGACTTAGCCATAAAATTATATGAAAAATGTATGTATGCCGTGCCTTAGAAAAGAAAAGAGAAAAATTTTGCTCGGACCAAAAGAAAAAGAAAGATGCCGAGAGCAAGAAAAGAAAGATGTAAGGCACGGCTTGAAAAAGAAAAAAAAAAAAAAAAAAAAAAAAATTTTGTGCATGGCTATTGTCTTGATTATTGTTGTAATGTTATGGGAAGAAAAGAATGAAGTATAAGTCCAACAAAAAGAAATTCGGCCCTTGATGAGAAGACATAAGGAGATTCGAGCTTTGCTAAGGCCTTAGTGACGTTTTGAGCCTCCTTATCCAAATAGCGAATACCTCTTAGCCTAGCCCCATTACAACCTTATTATTGATCTTTTTCATGATTCTTAAGATGGTTAAATTTGATTGTGGAGATTATCTCAAGAGTAAGCATATGGTTTTGGTTCATTGGTGCATATAGTTATCATATGAGGTTTTTCCAATCAAAATTCACAAAGTGCTTTCGTTTCTTTGATATATGCAAGTCACTCTTTGTAATTCATTATCTTTCGCTTGCATATATTTATGAGTGAATTACCATGCTTCGAGAGAAAAGAAGAGAGTATGCCTAGTGAGGAGGATTGGATTAGCTTAACATGTTTACATGCTTACCTTTTGCTCTTATATGTTCATATTGATGTCACATGTTCATGAAGCTTGGAATTTTCGTGCTTCGCATTCTCATGCATTAACTTGAAAGCTATGTGTACATACGAGCCTGAGACAAATTGTTAGGGGCAATAGTTTGTTTAAAGTCTAGTTTAATTTAGTTTGCTAAGGGACTAGCAAAGGATAAGTGTGGGGTAGTTGATAGGAGCACAATGTGCGACGATATTATATGTTTATGCCCTCGTTTATGCTTTGTTTAACCCTTATTTGTCTAAGATCGAGTCATAATATAGTTAGTGTCAATTTTGGTAGAGTTTTGCGAAAAATGGTTAAGAATCCGAAAAATGGCTAAGTTTGAGAAATCTGGAAAATATTGCAAAATGTGTCTTTTTCGTGATTTTGAGATGTGCAAAGTATGACCTATCCTTGTCCGAATTCCATGAAATCTTGTGTGCTTCATATTCATATGTTGAGGAATGTTGTGTTAAAATTTCAGATCATTCGGAGTTCGGGAAGTCACCCAAAACTTGGCTGCAAAACGGCAGTCCGAACATTCCAATCCAGGGGCTTCCAGGATTTTCCTGGGACTGTGTCCCAACTTCGAAAAATCATTCCCGACGGCTTGCAAGGAATTTGGTCAAACTGTTTTATGGGGAGATGGCCCTATGTGTCTAGTTTACGTGAGACTTGGAATCGCATCAATCGGAGCTCCACGGAGGAAGATAAGCCGGAATTACTACAACAAGGTCAAATCTGCCGATTCCAGGAACCTACTGCCCCCTTTTTGTGTTTTCTGTTTTTAATGGACCAAATGGTGCACAAATGCATATGTGAAGATGGTCCAAGCTTTATGAAGGGAAGAGGAAGACACTAGGCCATGGCATTGAAGAAAAGCATGAAGAAACAAGTTCTCCTAGTCACACTAGGAGAAGCTGCCGATTCTGGCAGATTGCTGCCTCTGTGTGCTGCCGGCATTGTGGGGCATTTTCAGTGGATCAAGACCTATCAATTGAAGTCCAAGATCATACAAGAAGTCCATGAAGATGTGTAGCCCAAGCCTTGAAGAAAAATCAGAAAAAGAAAATCAAGAATGCAAATATTTATTCAACAAGGAAACATAAACCTAGTAGGAAAACCAAAACCTACCTTTTGCATTCTTGTGGCCGGCAGCCTCTCACCCCTATTCCTCTATATATAGCCATCTCTTATTCAGAAAAAAAATCATCTCATCTCTTGCAAAGCACTAGCCAAAACTCTACCAAATTTTCTACCCAAAGTTCTAAGCCGAAACCCTAAAACATCTAGTCACCAAATCACCACCATCAATCACCACCGTTCCCAAACCCTAGCCTAGCTGCTGCCGATTCTCTTCCACCACACCAAGACGAAGCTCTCCAAGGTTTCTAAAGTGTGATCCATCCCTATGACTTATGTTTTTAATTTCGGTTTAATCACATGTATTGTTATAAAAATACTTTGTTTTCGTTTGGTATTGTATGATGAACTTGAATTGCAATTGTTGTTGGAATTTATGTGATGAATCTTGCAATCTTTAATTCTTGGATTTCGTGTGTTTGATAATTAGAGCAGTAGGTATTTGATGCATGATTTAGATTTAAAATCGATTAGTAATCTAAGGTTAGGGCACAAAAATCGACACACTAGTCTTGTTTAAGCATTTGTTGTTTGCATGTAATTCTAAGTGCTAGATTTCATATGATTGAGTAATATGATTAAGTTATACGAGTTGAGTTTTCTTGATTGTGTTGCTCCCCTAGATCTAAAGAACCTTAGAACTTGCAAGTTAAATAAGAAGATTGACGACCTTACTTGTTTGCTTGTTTTCGATTTAGACTCTTGTGCTTCAATGTTGAAACGTGTAAAACCGGTTTAGCATAAACTTTAGGATCGAAGGCGAATAGCATGATCTTAAAACATTAGATGTCTTACAATTGGTTAAAAGGCTAATCGCTCTAATTGTAGTCGAAATTGATTAAGTCTAAGATGCATGAATACTTGTCTCTTACTTTCTTGCATGCGAATCTTTGTGTTAAAGTGTGTTTTGTGTTATGTGATGCGTGAGAGATGATGATCAAACTTGTGAATATTAGATCTAGGATTTTATTTTCTGTTTTCTATTGTTGCCGATCCAAATATATCCCCCATATATGTGACGTTTTGTGAATATTTGTGAATATGTTTGTTTCTAACAATTTCATATCTCAGGTACCCTTAATCCCCGGCCTAGAACGATCCCTACTTGCTCATACTACTAACGATTGTAGGGTTATTATTGCATGCGAGCTTCGGCTCACGTCATCCGCCAGGACTCGCTCGCCATGGCTATTCGCCAACTTATCCGAGATCCGCAATCCGAGATCCACGATCAGCGATTCGTCAACTTGGCCCCGATCCGCGATCCGCGATCCGCCAACTTGGCTGCGATCCGCCATGCCTCGCTCGCCAAAGCCAATAAGCGCTTGGCCGCGACTCGCTAGGCCTCACTCGCCATGGCCACTCGCCAGCTTGGCTCAGCACCGAATCCTGTTTTTGTAACCAACAATCGATAGCCTATCGAACAAATGCAACTTTTGCATCAATGGCTCGGCAACGACGTGTCTTCGGACTCGCCATGCTTCGGATTTAGCTCAACCGTCGCATCATATTGCCTTAATGCCAGACCGACCCTCACCGCTCGCCTTGCTTTGGCTCGGCCTCAGGGTAGCTTCGGCCTTAACACAACTTCGGCTTTGGCTTGGCCCCGGCCTTTGCCTCGGCCTCGGCCTTGGCTCGGCCATGCCACCTACGACGGTGTCCGGTCTCAATATCTGGCCTCGGCTATGATTATCAATGTTGGTACTCGGTGATGAAAATGAGGCTTATCTTTTTCTCTCAAGTTATGTCGTTGCCATGGCTATGTTATTGGCCTTAATGCACTTCATTTTGTGATGATATATTGTTTCAGTACACTTACTTTAAAGTGTTCGCCAAAGTCTAAAGTAGACTATTGATTCAATTTACATTGTTTTTGTAGATGTATCAAGGCGAGATTGAGTGTTTGTTGGATTGTGCAACAACTCACACGATTCTGAGGAATCGGCAATTGTTTTCGGATTTTACGCCAAGAGAATCATCATTATCTACGATGACAGGAACTGGACCCGTAATTAAGGGTCGTGGCACTGCTCAATTCTTATTGCCAAATGGCACTGAAATTCGGGTAGAGGATGCCCTATATGCGCCTAAGGCGCCAAGAACTTTGCTAGCTTTCAAGGATGTGCGTGACAACGACTATCACCTCAGCACTTATGTTGAAGATGGAACTGAATATCTGTTGATCACCTCCACTCAATCTATGCGCACTCGCATTGTGGAGAAGTGTAAGCGAGTTCGAAATGGCATGTATTTCACAACCATTCGAGCCAACGAATCTCATGTTGTTATATTATGTGATTCTGATGCTTATAAGCTTTGGCATGATAGACTCGGTCATCCGGGTCGTGATCTGATGATCCGTATTTTGAAATGCTCCCACGGTCATCCATTTTTCCGATCACAAAAGCACAGAGGACACCTTGGCCTCGGTTCGGCTGCCATGCCGTCGATTGCCCCCTCTCGGCTCCAAGGAGAGGTTCGGCCTCCTCCTGCTTATCATGCTTCTGTAGCGATGTCTAATGCTCATCGTTCGTTTTGCAAAGCTTGTTCACTAGCAAAACTTCAAGCAAGACCATCTTTTGTTATTGATAATAAACAGAATATTCCGTTTCTACAACGAATACAAGGTGATATTTGTGGACCTATAACACCAGAATGCGGACCATTTAGATATTTCATGGTTCTGGTTGATGCATCAACGCGTTGGTCACACATAGCGTTGTTGTCCACGAGGAATGCTGCATTCGCTAAACTCCTAGCTCAGATTATTAAGCTTCGGGCTCACCACCCGGACAATCCGATTAAGTCAATCAGACTGGATAATGCTGGAGAGTTTACCTCAAAGTGTTTTGATGACTATTGCATGTCAGTTGGGATTGAAGTTGAACATCCCGTGCCCCACGTTCATTCTCAGAACGGTCTTGCAGAAGCCGCTATCAAGAGACTACAGCTTGTAGCTAGGTCTCTTGTCATGGCCACAAACTTGCCAGTTTCGGCATGGGGATATGCAATATTACATGCAGCTATGCATATTCGTCTACGACCCACAGATAGCCAACCATTTAGTGCGTACCAGTTGGTAACTGGTTACGAGCCTGATATTTCGCATCTGCGTACTTTTGGTTGTGCCGTATATGTGCCTATCACGCCTCCACTGCGTACCAAGATGGGTCCACAACGACGATTAGCTATTTATGTTGGATATGAAGCACCAGCAATTGTCCGCTATATAGAACCTATGACAGGTGATCTGTTTACTGCAAGATTTGCAGATTGTCACTTTGATGAGACATCCTTCCCGTCGTTAGGGAGAGATGGGGCCGCATCCGTCCCAAGTGAACGTCAGGAATTGACGTGGTTCTCTCCCACTATGTCTCATTATGATCCCCGTACGTCTTAGTGTGAGACTGAAATACAACGCATATTAGAACTACAAAAGGTGGCGGATACGATGCCCGACTCCTTTACTGATATTGCGAAAGTGACAAGATCAACCATACCTGCTGCGAATGTACCTGCAAGGCTTAACATTCCTCGCCATGTGCGAGCACGCGCCGCCGGTCTCGGACCCGTAGCCCTAGGTGCCGTCGGCAGCCTAGGCTCAGCACCTCCAAGTGGAGAGCCGGCGTCGACTTCGGATCCTCCTAGAAAGAGGGGGAGACCAATCGGTTCCAAGGACAATGTACCTAGAAAGAGGGCATGTGTCCAGGCACAAAGCGATCCGTTCATCATCGATACTGTGACGCCGTCACACGAGATTGTCTCCGACTATACCTATGTCCAAGAATCAACTCTGAATCATCTGGGGGACGCCTCAGACTCACCGTTGATGTTGGAGAACAAGGAAATCTCACTAAACTACTTATGCATGCACAATCTGATGGAAAGGAATTCCATCTATATCGATGATGCATTCGCCTACGTCGTTGCTCAAGAAGTCATTGACGACGACGATATGGAACCCCGCACTGTTGATGAATGTCAACGTAGGGCGGATTGGCCGAAGTGGGAAGAAGCAATCCAGGCTGAACTAGACTCTCTAAAGAAAAGGCAAGTATTCGGACCGGTTGTGCCTACACCGCCGAACGTGAAGCCTGTTGGACATACATGGGTCTTTGTCAGAAAGCGAAATGAGAATGGTGAAGTCCAGCGATATAAAGCTCGACTCGTGGCGCAAGGTTTTTCTCAACGCCCTGGAATTGATTATGAGGAGACGTATTCTCCTGTCATGGATACTATTACCTTCCGATACTTAATCAGTTTGGTAGTCTCAGAGAGACTCAATATGCAGCTTATGGATGTTGTAACTGCGTATCTTTATGGGGATCTAGATACGGAGATGTACATGAAAGTGCCAGAAGGACTTTCGTTACCCAAGTCAAGTGAGCAAAAACCACGAAGTTCATTTGCTATCAGGTTGAGACGATCTCTATATGGACTCCGACAATCTGGTAGGATGTGGTACACACGGTTAAGTGATTACTTGATTGGGAAAGGATACAAGAATGATGAGTTGTGCCCTTGTGTGTTCATAAAGAGAACAAGTTCAGGATTTGCCATTGTAGCCGTCTATGTTGATGATATGAACATCATTGGAACTCTAAATGAGATCAATGAGACCGCTAGCTATTTGAAATCCGAATTCGAGATGAAAGATCTGGGAAGGACTCGGTTTTGCCTAGGCTTAGAACTAGAGCACCGAAGTGGTGGAATCTTTATACACCAGTCTGCATATGTCCGAAAGATGCTCAGGCGATTTAACATGGACAAAGTTATGCATCCTACAGGCACTCCCATGGTCGTTAGAAGTCTGGATATCAACAAAGATCCCTTTCATCCGAAAGAAGATGACGAAGAGGTCTTGGGAGCCGAATATCCATATCTTAGTGCAATTGGAGCTTTGTTATACTTAGCTCAATGTACTAGACCAGACATTGCTTTCTCTGTGAACTTGTTAGCTAGATTTAGCTATGCGCCAACACAACGTCATTGGGTTGGAATCAAGAACATCTTCTGATACCTTAAAGGAACCCTTGACATGGGCTTGTACTATCGATACACTCATCAGGATTCGACACCTAGTCGATCTCTTGCATCAAACAGCACAAACAATGGCTCAGATCGCCATCCGCCAATCATATCCGCCAGGACTGGCTTTGGTTCGACCATCCGCCATCCTGCAGCCATATCCGCCAACTTATCCGGACCCGCGGATGCTAAGTCGTGGTCCCGATACGGCTTTGGCGATACCCCCTCCTACTCAGATACACCAAATGATGTGATGGTAGGATTTGCTGATGCTGGATATTTGTCAGATCCTCACAAAGGGCGTTCCCAAACCGGTTATGTTTTCACCATTGGGAATACGGCGATATCTTGGAGATCAACCAAGCAAACCCTTGTTGCTACCTCCTCGAACCATGCTGAGATTATTGCACTACATGAAGCAGTCAAAGAATGTGTTTGGCTTCACTCAGTTATATCTCACATTCGAGAGTCTAGTGGACTTGAGTCTACTACGATGGGACGAACTTGCATATTTGAAGATAATGCAGCATGCATTGAGCAGATGAAGTTGGGATAGATTAAGGGTGACAATACTAAACACATTTCGCCTAAGTTCTTCTACAATCAGCAGCAGCAAGAGACTTTGAATATCCAGGTGAAGCAAGTCAGCTCAGAAGAAAATGCAGCGGATCTGTTCACCAAGTCTCTACTCAAATCTACATTTATGAAGCATGTAAAGCGCATTGGAATGTGTCGCTTATCTGAACTCAAAGACTGACTGACTGACTATCAGGGGGAGTTCTCATCTAGACTTCAGGGGGAGTCTAGTTATGCATGTCTCACATGCTTGTAGTTGGTGCGTTATACTCTTTTTCCTTAGACCATGCTTTTATTTTTGCCCAAGAGGTTTTTGTTTGCTGGCAAAGGTTTTAACGAGGCAACGGTTCATGCACCATTGAGGACACGACACAAGGGGGAGTGTTCAAGGAAGGTTAATTCCGTAACTTCCGTGGTGTGTCTTGTCCTAATAAGACTTGTAGTCTAGATACTCTATTAGATAGGGAATTCCTGTTCGCCAGGGATACTTGATGTAATGCCTATATAAAGGCCTCCTTATCAATCAATAGACAGAGAGTTTACTATCAATCTATTTCTCCTACAACAGTAGCCTAATTATATAAATGGTTATATTTTTGTTAATATATAAATGGTTATTTGTATGTATATATATGTTAATAATGAAATATAGTTATATTTGTATATAAATGGTTATATTTAGGTTAATGGTTAGTATTATTTAAAATTAGTTAAAATTTAAATATTAATTTATTAGTATGTTTTAAAATATGTTAGTATTATTGGTTATTATATTAATTAGAATTTGTTATTTAATGTAATATAATTTAATATTAATTAATGTATTAATGCCTCAAGCTCCAGATGGCCGATGCATTCAGACAGTTATTCGGAGGCCGTCGTTCTTCCAGATCTAAGGGTTTTGGAAGTTCTGCCGGTTCCGGAGACTCCGAGAGGACCCATAGCCAGCCTGAGAGGACCACCAGGCCAGCCTCAGAGGATGGATTCATCCCAGCAGCGGAGGAGTGTGAGTTCTCGGCACCAGACCCTTTTATCGGCAGGGCGGCCGTCGAGCAGTTCACGTCCCCATCTCCGGTCAGATGCTCCGAGGTCGAGTAGGCAGCTATTTGAGGACGAGATAGCTCCAGACGTTCATCAGGTCCGTATGCCTGAGGTTCATCGGGAGCCGATGACGAATCAAGCGCCGTCTGCTGCTGACTCGACTAAGGGGCCTACTCTCCCAAATCAACTCTACATCCCGTACAACATTCCTGCGATACCCGAGGTCGACGAGCGTGGTGTGCCGATATGGCCTGATATGCCTCAGTACGTGAGTGTTGCGGAGGCATACCATCATGAGCCATTTGAGAGACCTGAGCTCCTGATTTCGGCGAGGAGAAAAGGAAAGTCGACAGACGGGTCATCGAGTTCAGGTAACATTTGATTTTATTAATTAAATGTTTTATTAAACTTAACGCACTAGTATTTAATTTTATTAACCAATCGTCGTTTATGTGATAGGGACAGCCGCTAGCAGTTCAAGCAGGAATACGACAGGTGTCATATGTTTTGACACGCTCAGGAGAACTGTTGAGAGCAGGGGGAGGATCCAGATCAATGAACCCCCTAATCAGGAGGTTCAGGGGGGGAAAACGCCGTTATTACACGGGTTGCGTGGGGGCACTAATTAGGGATAGAGTCCCTATGTTGTGGACACGGTGGGCTGATGTGCCGGAAGAGATCAAGAGGGAGGTCAACAACGCGACGTCGGTGAGTAATTTAAAAAACTTAATTTCTTTATCGTAATATTTAATAATTTTCGGTATTGTTATAATTGTAAAACTAATAAAATATTATCTTTCAGGCATACTTCGAGATTGCCGAACACAAGCAGGCTTAGGCGTACGCGATGCAGAACTCGAGGTACGTTGGGAATTCCTCATCTTATAATTTGAAATATTTTATGATATTAATAATATTTCTAATGCACTTTTGTTTTTTCCGTAGGTTCAAAGAGTGGAAGAACGAGCTCCGTACCCACTTTACCGAATACGACAAACATGGTCGTATGGGTACTCCAAGAGAGTTCATGTTCAGGGAGTACGAGTGGCGTTGGTTGAAGACATTAGACTTCAACAACCCACTTATGCAGGTAAATACTAAACTTAACTATAAATGTTTATTTTGTTAATATTTTAATTATTAGTTTAATTATTTTATAATTATTACACTAATATTTTTTTATGCATTTTTCTAATATTTTATTATTTGTTTGAAGGAACGGTCTCGGATAAACTCTGCGAACCGCCGCCGTAACACAACCCCCCATCATGGTGGTTCTAGGCCATTTTCACAATATCAGGAGGAGGGGCTTAGAGATCATCCTGATAGCAACTCGTACGTAGAGACGTTCAAGAAGGCTTATCCATTAGCGACAGAACAGCTTGTAAGTCGTTGATTACGATTTTAAAATATTAATTATTAATTATTAATTTTACTTAATTATATATTTGTTAGAATATTAATTTTTTTTTTTTCCCGTTCAATTAGGAGAGGGTGAACCGGGCCGAAGAAGAAGTATTGCAGGAAGTAGTTCGGGAGACACAACCGAACATTTCAGAGGCAGATCTGCAAGAAGCCCTAAGCCAGGTCGACCGATCGAATGTCCAAACTGCAGCGCGGATATTCGACGCAGCCTTCCCATAACGGTCAAACGACTACTACTGCCGGGGTTTGGGAAGTTCTGGAATAGGGGTCCTGAAGACCACTAAGGGAGCTCGAAAGAAGGGAGGCGGGGACACCAAATAGATGAGGGGGGAAATGCATAAATTGACAGAAGAAAATGCAAGATTGGCGGCCGAGTTCCAGAGATCACAGGAGCAACACCGCAGAACACAGCAGTATCATTTGGAAATGTCCAGTTGGCATGCTGAATGCGAGAGAATTCGGCGACATAACTACGCCGGACAACAAAACTGGTGGTATGCTATGTTCGCGGCACAACAACAAGGCCTTGAACCCCCGCCCCCGTTTGAGCTGTTAGATGAACCTCCAATGCCTCAACCTCCCGAGTTCATTCAGCAGGATGACGAGCATGATGGACAGCAGGATGCTGGGGATGACGTGGTGGACTTTAGTGCTTTAGATGATGATTAGGGTTATATTTTATGTATATTTGAACAAATTAAATAATAAGTCATTTTGACGTGTTTCTTGTTGGTGTAAATGCATGGATTGTCATTGTGAATTGCAGGTTGCTTGGAATAGTAATTTAGAAATTAATTTAATTTTTTTTCCCCAAAATGTAAGAATAGCCGACGATATTGACATTATTTCGTCGGCTATAAGTGCTATGGCCGACGATTTTTGCCAAATTTCGTCGGCTATAACCGTTATAGCCGACGAAAATGACATTATTTCGTCGGCTATATCTAATTAATGCCTATTAAAATATTAATATATTTCGACGAAATAACCGACGAAATAGATGAAATCGTCGTCTATATTTCAGAACAAATAGCCGACGAATTTCGTCGGCTATAGTTTACGATATCGTCGGCCATACTCGAAAATATCCGACGAATTTCGTCGGATATTTTGCTCAGGTTTGGTTGACAAAATGAATTTTCGTTGGTGATAATTTTGGAATGGCCGACGATTTCGTTCTTTTCGTCGGCCATTCGTTTTACCGACGCCCTTTTACCGATGAATTATAGCCGACGAAAGTTTCGTCGGTAGAACGAATAGCCGACGAAAATTTGGCATAGTAGACGAAATTTTTTTCGTCGGCTATTCTGTCTGATCTGGTAGTGTCCTTGGGAATGGTCATGATTTCTGACAATTCTAAACTTTGTGTCAACTCCGGGATTGATGAATTGTTCTTCTTGTAATTCGAGCAGTCGACGACTGTGGCTGCCTGCTTTGACATTCTTGATGACAATCTTCAGCTTCGATTCATGTTCCTCTTGGTGTTTTTTCCCTTGATTGTGTTCATTGGTTTCTCTTGGTTGCATGTATTAAATCTTTGATTTCCTAGAAAGAAAGAAAAAAAAAGGAAAAAAAAAAGGTGGATTTAAATAGGGAATTAAGGAGGAGTACCTTATCTGATCAGGTATATGAAACCTAGTAAAATTAGGGCTTCAAGCTAATGTTGCCCTTCAAAAGTTAGGAATTTGGGGTTTTTATTTTCTAATTGATGGAAACCCGGGTACATATCAAATGAAACCATAGTGGTAGTGCTATGAGTTTCATCTTACATTGTTTAGTTTCTAAAATATATACTCAATTTCAAAGGTTCTTTATTTGGTATTTGCCTCAACATATACGCAATTTGTTATATGCATAATACAAGAATAAGCATATCTTATTTCATACTAATGCTCTCAACTTTAACTGGTAAAAAGCTTACATCTGTGTATCAACTCAATCTAAATGGAGAAAAACCTCAATGTAGCCTACATTATACTGATTATAGTAGGCATTAACATGTGTAGTAATCCAGATGCATAAATCTACGCTTAAAAGAGAGGGAAAATGACCATTTGCACAAAAATGGGGTAAAACTTGCCCATTCCAATGTTACCTACCCACTCCAATGAATCTTGACAAAAATACCTAACTACCCTATACTAAACCCTAATATCTTCTCTCTCTCTCTCTCTCTCTCTCTCTCTCTCTCTCTCTCTCTCTCTCTCTCTCTCTCTCTCTCTCTCTCTCTCTCTCTCTCTCTCTCTCTCTCTCTCTCTCTCTCTCTCTCCCTCTGAACATGAGCAGAGGCACTAGAGTGGGAACCCAGGACAAAAGCCGACTTGCCTCGACGCCAACCTGCCTTGACGCCAACCTGGACGACGCCGACCTGCCTCGACGCTGATCTGGACGACGTTGCTCTGAAGCCAGCACCCTCACTGCCTCCTGTTCCTCCTCCGCCCGCATCACCTCTCGCGACTCCTCCACCTCTCGCCCCAGGCCGAGCTCCTCCGCCACCGCCGCCCACTTCCGCAGACGACGCCGATCTGCCTCCTGTTCCTCCTCCGCTGGATCGGGGGAGAGCAGCGATGGGTGTCCATATCAATTTTGATATGAGGTTTGCGCTGGGCTTCGTCGTCGAGGGGCGGTGATCCGGTTCTAGAGGCTTCGGATCAAGGTCCGATATGGACTGCAGCGGGCGTGTCGTTGACCTTGGGCTACTGTGTGGAGGAGCAGACGCTGATCGGCTGCATCGAGGGTTGACTTGGTCGAGGGTGACGACTGGATCGGTGCAGGTGGACCAGGCAGGTGGTCCATGCAGGTCGACGGGGATGAAGTGATCGATGCTCTGGAGCGGATCGACTGGGTACAATAGGGTATGCAAACGAGGTCAAGTAGATCCGGCTTTGGGGCGGCGTCGATCTGGCGAAGGAAGCCAGGCCAGAGAAAGGTGGGGTGCCCAGAGTATATTTCTAGGTGCCTTGATTAGGTTTCTGGGTACCCAGAGTCAAAATTTTAGAGTCGTGCTATCTGCTCCTTCAAAGATGTTGATTCTAGTTTGCTCTTTACTGTTTTCACTTGTCTAATCTGTAAAGGAACAAAAACAAAAGGATTATCATTCATATTCAAATAATACTGATCCACAGTAATCAAATTACTGAACGTTAGTAATCGATTACTGACCCTCAGTAATCATATTATTGACCCTCAATAATCAATTACTGACCTCCAGTAATCACATTAAAGACACTTACTAATCTATTACTGACCCCCAGTAATCACATTACTGACCCTCAGTAACTTGAGTCAAGTGACTGGAATCCGGCGACTAAAGTAATATTAAAAAAAAATTCGGCAAAAAAAAATAAATAGTGGTGACTCCAGAATATGTGCATCGAATTCCCCAGAACTGTTATGTTCTTTATGCTGTTGCTCATTTTGTTGTATAGAATCATGAAGTATTGGGCAATATGTTACACTTTGATGACCAAAATCATGAACAATGGAGGAGTTCTTGTTCTGATCCTGAAAAATATTTTCCCTGAAAAGGCTTTCATTAACATGTCCAAAGCCAGCTGCCAAATCCATGTTGCTGCTGCTCTCAGGTCCAATCTGCTCAGCATTACAACAAGTATAATTAAGCATATTTCTTTGGGTTGGTTGCCCATATTTTGATGCCTCATTACCACTTGAGTCCACATGAATAGGAATATCTGCAGAACCAAAGGCTGGTCTAGTGGGAATTTGACTATTGAGGTCCTCCCTGAAAAATCGATCAACACGTCCAAAGCCAGCTGCCAAATCCATGTTGCTACTGCTTTCAGGTCCAATGTGCTCAGCATTGAAATAAGTGTAATCAAGCTGATTGCTATGTGTTGATGGGCCATATTTTTCATTTAATAGCTCATTGCTACTTGAGTCCACATGAATAGGTGTATTTGCAGAACCAAAGGCAGGTGTAGTGGCCATTTGACTATTGAAGTGCTCCAAAAAATAGCTTCTGAGTTCTGGTTGATATGGTGTGGATGTGGAGTACGGATTTGGAAGTTGTTGAACTTCTCCTTGAAACTTAAATGACGATGAAGATGTCCTTGGTTGAAAACTTGCTGAATTGGAAGCTCTGATCCTTCCCTTCTCAGTTGCTAGTTGTTCCAGCCGCAAGGAGTGGGGATATTTCTGCAAAAACAACGTCGACTTTCATTTGGCAGAGATTCATAACATTAGAAGCCGGGGTTTCTAATATAATGCATAATCAAAAGAGAACACCAAATATCTAAAGTGCTTATACTCAATCTATTTATCACATGGAACAAACCTGCAAATGGCTTGGAATATGTCTTTTTGTCAATCCAGGGACATCCATAACCCCAACTACTGGCTTTGGACAAGCACCTATAAACCAAGAATGAAATTAGCTACCACAGTGTATAATTATTTATGACCAAACTAACTTATATGAATCATGATACTCTTACCATCAATGCCTATTGGTTTGACAGCTTTCAAGAACCTGTGATGCAGCTCAGGAGTCCATATCACCCTTCGCTTTGTGAAGCCTGTCGAACTATTGCCATATTGCAAATTATTCATTCCTTCTGACTTTTCCCTTTTGTAGTTCATTGACCTTCCTTGTGATTCAACTTGAGCAGCACTTGTGTCTATCACCACAGTCCTGTTGTTGTAGAACGCCAACTGCCATAGGTTATCGAGGCTATCCATTGAAAGTGGCTTAACAAGATAATATGCAGCTCCTTTAATCAGAAACTTTAACTTGCCATTCCTATCATCATCATCAGACATAACTGCAATGCAAAGTAACTGTTGAGAATATAGACCATGGAGAAAATAAGTGTTGGATACTAATATCGTAAATAATTTCAATTGGTATTGCAATGGATGATCTAATATTCATGGTATGTAAGCCGGAAAATAACTCTGAGACTGAGAACATACTAACAACTGGTACGTCAGAAACTTCCTTCAATTTTTCTAGGAGCTCATATGTTTTCATGTCCGGCAAGTTTGCCTCTGTCCGCACAAGATGAAGCTCATCTTCCTTCTTCTTAGCAATATACAATGCCTCAAAACCTCCTTTAGCTGTCAAAACTCTTAGGTGCATCTTTCAATTTTGTAAACAGTTCAAAAGGAACTAAGAAAGGTCAATAGAAAGGGGGAAAAGCGAAACTTCATCATGAACAAGCCTAATGAACAAAAAGAGAAAGAGAAGTGTTGTTCTATCTATGTGTCTCTATTACTTACCTTTATATCCTAACGTCCCAAGAATTGTTGACAGCATTGCTAGACATTCATAATCACCATCAACAACCAAAACACCGAAACCTTCAGCTGGTTCAGGACTAGTCTTTATAGAATCAACTGAGTTGGCCATCTCACTGCACATAGCTGTGGACCTATAAAAAATTTATAAAAAAATCAATGATGAAGATCATAATTTGTGTAGTACCAGGTGAATGAAAGTATTGTTCTGCAGTTGTCCATTCTTACGATTAGTACAATGACAGTAAAAGTTGAAATGTCTATCAGACGATTAGGCCAATCACTGTATGCAGAAGTTGTGTTTTCTGAGAAGAAGTGAGAGGACTAATTTAAAAAGTTCAAGAGAATATTTAGAATGGAAAGTTATCCCACGAAAGGCTACCAATTATACTATATGAAGGTCAAGGTCACTTACTGAATTACCATGTCGAGAAATTTTGTAATCTTGTCTAGATATATATGGTTTTAATACGTTCAATTCGGTCATTCCTTTAACGATTTGTTTGACCTATACTTTACTGAACTTGCATACAGATATGGAACTCGCTATTTCTGCGATGGATTTTCTACCTTATTTGTTTCACATGCATTTTGCCTTGGTGCTTTCCACTCCCAATTAGTCATACTCCAGTTAATACTCAGTATTTTGTTACCTTTTTCCAAACCTACTGTAATGTAAACCTAACATTCGGATACTAATTTTTTTTAATAATAAGTATCTCTAGCAAAATAAATATGGCTTAAATGGGAAGTGCAAGTAGTATTGCTCTTACACCCCTGAAAATTAAGGTACAAAAGCAAATGCTTACTGAAAAATGAGCATACTGGAGAAAGCTTGTTCCCTAGTACCACAAAGAGTGTACAGTATACTTTTGGTACCTCTTGGATCAGCCTCTCTAAAAGTGCATCCCTCTTTTTCCTACGAAAGTAAAATGGAAATAACTTACTAACAGCAAAGGAAGGATAGCATAAAGCGGCACAAAAAACCTTTCAAAGACAAATTTCCATGTGTTTAAAGTCCAAAATCTGTGTTACATTCTTGCATCTCAATTCTCAAATCTTCTGATCCTTGTAAAGTTGTAATATGCTAGGAAGTTGAGGAGTTACAGTACATATATACTTCCACCAAGTCTGATATATAGTTCATATTTGTAGAACTACAATATGCAAAAGAGGTATTATCACCACGTCTGATATATAGTTCATATGAGTATAACTTCAGTATGCAAAAGAGGTATTAGAGGTCTATACTATGCCATTCTGCTCCAGTGGAAATGCTCACACATGCATAATGAACCTGGACAGAAAGAACCATATCTTATTCCGCTTACTAGCTACTATAGTTAAAGATAACTAATTTGGAAATCAATCCGTGTGCTTTCAAGAATATTCCTGGAATTCAGGTTTTACTTAAGATGGAATATGCATATTGAATACAAGACCAGAAAAGAAGCCGAAAGAAGTAAAAGGATATTTCATTAATCAGCTATTGTTGAACTTGATGCTGTACATTCACTTAAGTTGGTCAACAATAAAGGAATATCAACTCACATTCTAATGTTGAAGACCAAGCGTATATAGTTTTGTTTCTATTGATATAGTGGTTGCATACATACATGGGGTAAACTATAGATGCAGTTGGATAAACATAAAGAGGTTTTCTTTCTGTACTAATAAAACTTTCAAGTTTTCTTACTTATATCTAGTTTCTTAGTTCACTGCAGACAGGTTCATGTACATATCATAAGGAGGCTTCGATTCAACTTTAATGGTAGTTTACGCAGTAGGGTATGAGGGTTCCATAGCAATGCCACAAAGACCTTCCGGTGCAGGCACATCTCTTTGCATTCTTATGTAACCTTCTTCACCCCATTGTGCACCCCATGAGTTCTTCACCAGCCAAAACTTGGTCCCATCATCACTGACACCATAACCAACAGCAGTAACACCATGGTCTAGGCTAGTTCCACATGGTCCTGTGAAAACACCACTCGAATAGAACTGGAAGCCAGATCCACTAGCATCAATGGCAACAGAAATAGGCTGATTAGCAACGGCCTTTTGAAGGGCGCTTTCATCGTTTGAAGGCACATCTTCATGGCCAGTAATGGAGGCTGCATGGCTTGCTTCCTTCTTAGCATTGCATGTACCATCAACACCCGTGTAGGGATAATTAGCCTCAGTACTAAGTCCATGATTTTGATTGATGAACTCAAATGCATTGTCCATCAAGCCACCCTCACAACCTTGGTCTTCACCATTAACATCACAGTCAACCAGCTCTTGCTCAGACAAAGAGATTAGTTTACCAGTTGTAAGTTGAGTAATTCCTTCCATGGCTGCAACTGCTGAGAATGCCCAACAACATCCTGTACATATTCATTTAATTTCAAAGTTGTAGCAATTAGAATAGTCATATTTTGTTTAACTGAAATGCATGCACAGAGAGAATAGTGTGTTACATACCACATTGGCCCTGGTCCTTGACAGGAGTAACAGCTCCTTTCTGTCTCCAGTCGATTGTAGCCGGCACAGTAGCATTTTCATACATGAAAGTAGTGGTCTTTGTGGAACATTCATGCCCCAAAAATCGATTTCTCGAGGCAATGAATTCCTCATTTGTAAGATCTGCAAATTGATTCAAACCCAGTTTGTAAGGTTTGTTTCCTTCATTGTTAAATGATTCTATAAATGCCTCATTTGCCTTGAATATCTTGAAGCGCTCCTCTTTCTCAGTAACATCATTATATACACGTCCATAACGAGCCATCCATTGCTCGTACCTCCCATAAGTCAATTCATCTTGGAGACTGCGAGAAGTGGCTTCTGAAGACCAAGCCCCCAACATGAGGACCAAAGCCAAACATATAACTTTGCTCTGGTTGTTGAACTTCATCGTAGGCTAGGATTTGATAGTTGATGTATATGAGGAGGTGTAGTGAAATGGTAGACAAGTTGAAGGTTTATATAGAGAAAAGAATGGGATTTGTATAATATTGGCGTGCCCCAAAAAATGGTCTGCCTTGCCCCAGAAAACGTTCTGATATGAACCTGTTGAGATTAATATATAGTTCATGGGACTATAGATCTAACCTGATACATGTCACGATAAATTACTAGCTCAACCATGTCCTTGTCTGCAAAGTGGTTAGTTCTATTGAGACAGAAGTCGTGGTTATCTTTCTTAATGGATTAAACATTAAAACATGTAGTGCAATTTGGTTCAAACTGTAGTCAGATATATGAAAGTATTCGAACATCAATCAGAACTCTGAAGCACCTAGGCAACTACAGCTCCTGAAGCTTCTGCACTAATGCCACTTTGGCAACTTTGGCATTTACTGAACAAATATGCAATATCGTTTACAGCAGGTCGACTCAAGGTTATTAATGAATTACAACTTGCATTTAGCAATTCTCAGAGAAGGCATGAACTAGATGTCATTTAATTAGTTGTTTAAAGCAAGTTAGATGACTTTACAAATTTTAAAAGGAACACCACAAATATTGTTTGCTCACTTAGAGATGAAAAACCCCACAATACTGTAGACCTAACATTTAATTACAAAAAAATACACATAACTAACCTCAGTTGTTCAAAGGGGGAAGGAGACACTAATTTTACATCTTTAGCTACTTTCCCTAAAAATCCAGCAAATGCCTCATTCAAACAAAAGACGACGTCTTACAGACTTGGGAAGATTTGAACTAGATGGCTTTCTCTTTTCTTTACTAGTTTCAGCATTCTGACATACACTGATCTGGGTAAGATCTTCTCCAGCTTCTGTCTCCAGTTTCTTTGTTTTTGTAGAGCGGTAGAATTCGGTGATATTTAGCTGCAGACCTTTTGGTTTTGGTGGTGTTTCTGGCATTACACTGGCTTTTCTTCTTTTAAGTTCTTTCAGTTCCTGCATGGTCAGAAGAATTCATTTTAAAAACTCAACTTTCCAAAAGAGCACTATAAGTCTATAATACCTTTCAAAGAAATAAAGAGGACTATAATTTTCACATTTCCTAAAATCTCCAATTCACATATATTATGGAACTAATAATCTTTTTAAATACTAAACCCTAGTGATGTCATGTCCAATGATTACCTACACAAGATTAGCTTCAAGCATCAATCATAAATAGAAGACACAATTACCATGTGAAAAAAAAACCCTAAATTAAGAGAGAAAGAGATAGAAATTGAAGGAATGAACTGAAATTGAAGGGAAGAACTTGCACCTTCTCTTGCAAAAATCTGTCAACCTCCTCTGGAAATGCGGCCTGGACAAGGTCCATATTTTCATCGGTTAGCAAAAAGTAGCACCCATCACTGTTACGAATCTTAGGTACATCAGACTCATCCCATACACTATCGGATTCATCAACATCATCTTGTACGATATCTGACTCCTCTTCAGGATTTGTGGATTTGACGGAATTCAATGTAGGTGCAGCCCTTTTCCACTTGACCACATAAAATTGATGACCATTTCTTATTTTCAAACGGTCAATGGAATCAAACTCATATTGCCCATACAACAAATTGTTTACAGGATTTTCAGCCATTGCCCTCAAATAAATGGTAGACAATATAGGAAGCATCCTCTGGCGAATATAAGATGGTTCCCAGTGCTGATGAAAAGCTAAGAAATCAATCAGCAATTCAGTTTTTGGACTTTCCCAGGATATGCAAGGGCCTTCATTTGCTGCACATAATTTTAAAACACGGTTAGACACCTAGATAGGCAATTGTATTCACATAAATGCACATGTAATCGTAGACTGATCATCCATTGGGAAAGGGATAAAAGAAATATATAAGACACTCCCATCTCCCAATCCCAAAAAAAAACAAAAAAAATTTAAAGACACTGATTTTTTATCAATTTCAAAAATAGATTACCAAAATCTATGCTAATAATACTTAGACAGTCATTTGGGGAATCAACAATCAACGGCAATCTTAAATGAAGCAAAGCTTCCCAGAAGCATGAGCTTAAAATTGCAAGACCTAGGAAGTCAAAGCTTTATTGATTCCCAAAAGTCCAAAGGTCAAAAATTGTAATAAAAAATTTAGAGAAAGGGAGATTATTAAAAATAACTATAGAAATGAAGGAAAGAAACTCCTTTCTGCAAAAGGCACATACCACGGAAGTAACCATGGTTGTTGCACAAATACATTTCAATTATTTCTTCATTGGGAAAATTTGGCTCCAGTGCAATTTTGTTGAGAACTTTCAGTCGCCAATTCTCTTGCTTCTTCTGTTCCTTGTCTTTACGATCCTACCATTACCATTAGAGGCATTTACTCAAGGATATACAGAAAACATTGCTGGAAATGGTAACATGAATTGGAATTTAACATATAATGCCCCCAAACATTGGAATTGCCATATAGTTAAAATTATATATTACTGATAATCCAGAATTACCATATCACAGGACGAGCAACAGCATCTGAACCCCTCTGGCTTTTTCAAGCAACCCTGACCCATGTTGGAGATACAATATTCACAGGAAGACCTGGAATGAGACTTTTTGCTGCCAGGATGCCCACAGAATGAACAATGAGAAAGTTTTGCCTTTGACGGGCTCTCAGCTAAACTGGGTACAATATCATCCCCATAGTGGATACCACCTTGCAAAAGTGAAGCATCGCCGTTGCCTATATCACGTAATCTGCATCAAACTTCATCATCAATATCTAAAAATTAAAAATTAAAAAGAGAGAGAGAACGAAAACATATTAAAGATAACTTTTACAAGCCCATAGTTCTAAAACAACAGAAATGAGACTGTAAAATATACCTATTCAGTATCTCATCTTCTCTAAAAGTCTGGACAAAGCGAAGAGCTGTATCTAGCCCAATGCCTTGCACTCCATTTAAATCATGGTCATTTCCAACCAAAAGAGAGATGGCAATCATATGTTTCCTTTTCAAACCTAGACCTGCTTCAATATCTGACATATAGTAACATTCAAATGGTTCCTGCATAATGAAAATTCTCATTGTGTCATATAAAGATGCAAGGCAACTAATTATCAAGATGAATGAGTTCAAAAATATGAAAAGGAGAAACCAATGCTCAAGCACAAATCAACTACTAAGAACTTAATATTTACCTTTGAATTGGATTGGAAGCTTTTTATCACACATTTAGCCCCAAAGAGTAACGCATCACTATCAGATGTAATGCAAGCATCTACATCACCTTCGAGATTTAACTGACCACACAGTGCTTCAGCCTCACCTTTTGCCTTTAAAACAGGTATCCCAAGCAGTTCAAGTAGTTCCTACATGACCACCTTTAGTAAATACCAGATAAGCCTTCCAAATTCATCACCAACAGACCAAAATAACTATCTATATTCCACACAGATATATCACGAAACCTAAAACAAGTTCCAACTGATTACAAATTTTAGCCAGAAGATATATGCCACCAAAACAATGAAAGCATGGACAAACACCATTGTCTGCCCTGCTACTACAACAAGCTAACATTAATGATTAACCGGTACGAACAATCTCATTTAAACAGGGTTAGCTCACAAGAAGAGTGGAGGACAAGGCCAAATCAATAGAGTTTGCTATACTCTTACCACATATAAGACAATGGAAAACTCACAATGTTTGTCCTTCCGCATTTCAATTATTAGACTTGTAAGACTACCATATATTATCCTAATCCAGAGATAATAATTTGAAAAATTGAACTAAATTCCTCAACTTGAGTGACCAGGGAACAAAGAGATACTTTCATTCAAAATTAAGGAGGGAAACGGTAAGTTACCCTTGACATTAAAAAGAAATGCAAACGAAAGAAAAATTCTAAGACTTCACTAAACAAAGAGAACTCTAAACTGCATTAACCTAACAGATTAACTACTTACCACACATTCTTGAACGTACTTCGTAAATCGGCTGTTCCTCTCAGCTGAAATTCCATCTTCAGCCACAGGCAAACTGGCTGAATCAATACCAGAAGAACGAAAGAATCTTGCAATCCTCGCCTGTGACTTTAAAGGTGATGGGTTCCCATCAACCACAAAGACTGGAAACGCTCCAAACTGCACCAACACAAAACAACAATTACTCTTGTACTCATCTAAACTAAGCAACAAACCAGAAATATTCAAACCAAAGCATTGAACACGAGACGAAAATTCACCAAAGTAAAAGTTAACTTTACACTCCTGAGATTGCTCAACCATATATTAAACATAGATTTCTCACTTCTATATACCCCAGTAAGGCAGAAAGAACTAAACTTTACACTAATTGGTACTAAGACAAGAAAACTCGATCAAATTACATATACTTTTGCCAATTCCCTTCAATCAAAACATACCCTTTATACCTTTCTACATGAAACATTAAACCCAATATTCAAAAACCCAAATGTGTGACCTTAAAAACAAAACCCAACTCATTTCCTCCCTAAATTTCTCAACTTTCCATGGAAAACCGATAAAAACCCAGAAACAAAAATCGAACCTTGGCGAAGAGGTTGATGGTGCGGAAGAAGGTGAGCCTAAGATGGGGACTTGGTGCACGCGCCTTGATAGCGGTCTCATGCTGTACAATCCAGAAGGAGAGGTCAACAGCCACGCGCTTGTTCCTCAAGAAATCAAAACCCTCGTGGCGAGCATAGGGTTTAAGCAAGTCCCAGAATTTACCGCCCACACCCATCACTTTTTGGGGATTTCAAAATGTGGATTTTGATGGGTTTTAAACATTCGTGGTGGGCAATTGTGAAGAAGAAGAAGAAGAAGACGAAGAATCATGTAAGGATTTTTTGAAGCTTTCTGGGTTTCAAAAGAGACGTTGATGCCGTTATTGACCTCCTTTGGAGTCTTTTTAAGAGTACCCGCCAATAAAAGGATGCCGTGTGTACTAGAAAGGCAATGAGGGTACATTCAGTAATTAGTACAAGCACAAGAGGTATTTTGGTATTTGCCTAACTAGAGCTCGGCATTAGGGCTGTCAATGGGTCGTGTCGTGTCGGGTTCGTGTCGGGTCAAGATTTTTCGCGTGTCACAAAACACAAACCCAAACTCAACCCATTTAATAATCGTGTCGAAAATTTAAACCCAAACTCAACCTATTTATTAACGGGTTACCCGTTTTCAACCCGTTTAACCCATTTAATAAATAGGTCGTGCCGTGTTGGACAAATGACCCATTAACATTGTGACCCATTTAACTAATGACTTGATTAAATTCACAACAAACTACACAATACCACAATTATCTGTAATTCATATATAAATCCATTCATAAAATTAAAAACTCTCATAAGTTTAAAATTAAAAAATTCATCCATCGTATAAAAAAAAATATACATAATCCATAAACTGAGTTTGAAATTTAAGTTTGAATGTAAAGTATCAAATGCTAACTTGCAAACACTGCTTCACTTTATTCAGCATAAAAGGAACAAGTAATCGCCACCTATAACAAAGCAAAATCATGGAAACGAGAACAAACATGAATACAATAATCTTATTAGGGTTTGAACATGCTATCTAATAATCATGGAAACGAGAACATATATATATATATATATATGTTTGTTCATATGTATAAACCCTAAGTTCCTTACGATAGCATATATATAATAATCATATATCTCATCCCAGTTTTGAACTGGAAGATCTAGAACAAGAGTTGATCAAAATCAAGTATCAGATAAACATATCTCATATATAAAAGTATCATTGGCTTGACGATAATACCTTCTCGAGAAAAGGTGAAGTTTTGATGCTGATGTGCGGTGGAACTTAGGGTTTTTGTGTTGATACAAGGTTTAAACAAGAGAATTTATTGTGTTAACGGTAACCCTAATTGTAAGAAAAGACTTAATCGACCCTTATAAACACGTAATGTATGGGTCATGTATGCATGTTATATATAATATGACCCGACTCATTTAATAAACGTGTTAAGCGGGTTAATTTCGAGTTGGCGGGTTGACCCGCCGCTGACCCGCTTTTTAATCGTGCGGGTTCAACCCGCTTTATTTCGTGCGGATTTCGAGTCGTGTTATCGGGTCGTGTCGGAATTGACAGGCCTACTCGTCATCTTTACCTTGACCAAGCAGAGTCAAACATTTAAGTTTTGTGTCATTAAGGAAGAATGGGATGGAAGATCTAAATGCAAGCAATATTGAACATTATTTGTAGCTTTTGCCCATTTTGTTTTTTTGGTTCTCTTTGTGTATGGACTAAAAAGAATTAATAATCTGTCAAGTAATGTATTGCATGCTCTAATATAGTAAATTTCTGACTAATTTCACCAATTAGTATAAGTAGTAACCATTTTCTAGCCTAATAATCAACATCGATATACAAATATGAAGTTCGTACTATCTCAAAATGTGTATTCGTACTAGTGAATCACCAACTTCTATACTATGGATCACTTATTAATCAAATTTTTGCATTACATATTTAACTATTTCAGTCTTGGTACTCTAACTTTTATTATTTTCGTACACGGATGATCGTTATTGTTTGGTATTATTTTTTTCAATCCGTAAGAATATGTTATCCAAAACATTATCTTACACGAGTAATGGTAACAAAATATATATATACACACACTAGGAATGTAACAACAATGGAATATGGCAAAAAAAAATGGGGTTTTTACCCAAAACTACAATTTTAAGTACATAATTACCAATAGCAAGGTCCTCTTTTTAAATTACCATTAGCAAGGTTCCATCCAAAACTAACAGAATCAGTTAAGTCTTAAATTACATAATTACCCTCATTAAGCCTAATGCTACTGATCCTCAGAACTCAACCTAATACTACTGACCCTCAGTGAGCCTAATGCTACTGACCCTCAGAAGTCAACCTAATATACTGACCCTCAGTAGCTCCGCCGTCTTAATACTACTGACCCTCAGTAGCTCCGCCGTCCTCCACCGCGCTTTAATACTACTGACCCTCAGTAGCTCCACCGTCCTCCGCCGCGCTCCAATACTACTGACCCTCAATATCTCCCACTCAAAACCCTAATTCTCCCAAAAAAAAAATTCAGATCCCTCACTCCTCCTCAGTAGCTCCGCCGTCTTAATACTACAGACCCTCAGTAGCTCCGCCGCCCACCGCCGCGTTTCAATACTGATCCTCAGTATCTCAACCATAATCAACATAAGCAAAAATCCCAACACACACCAAATCAATTTCAACACACAACAAATCAATTCCAAACACAAAACAATCAAATCAATACACAACAAATCGAATATCACACAAAGAGAGAGGGAGAGAGAAAGAGAGCCAAAGAGGGAGGCAGAGAGGGAGAGAAAGAGAGAGAGGCAGAGAGAGAGAGAGGCAGAGAGGGTGAGGTAGAGAGGGAGAGAGAGCCAGAGAGGGAGAGGAGTTGTGGCGCCTCAGTCCCCTCGGCACCGCCGTCGCGCCAAAGTCCCCCCGGCTCCGCCGTCGTGCTCGGTCCCCCTGGCTCCTCCTCTGCTTCCTCGCTCGTCGTCGTCGTCGTCGTCCGCCTCCGGCCTCGATCTGCCGTCCCGCCTCGCCTCGCCTTGCTCCGGCCTCGTTCTGCCGTCGAGCCTCGCTCCTGCCTCGCCCTCGAGCCTCGATTCCTCGCCTTCACCGGCCTCGCCTCCTAGCCTCGCCGCGCCTCCCCCCTCGAGCCTCGCGCCCTCGCAGTCTCGCCTTCACCGGCCTCGCGCGCTCGCAGCCCCGCCTTCACCGGCCTCGCCTCGCGCCTCGCGCCTTCGGCACCCGAACCTCGCCTCGCTCCGGCCTCGATCTGCTCCGGATCGGGAAGGAGAAGAGGAGAGGTCTGCCTCGCTCGGTCGCTGCCTCGCGCCTCTGCCTCGCTCGCTGCCGCCTCGCTCCTCTGCCTCGCGCCTCCGCCTCCGCCTCTCTCCCTCGCGCCTTCGCACCTCCGCCGTTGCTCTGCCACTGCCGCCCGCTCAATCGCAAATTAGGGTTAGGGATTTTGGTCGGGAAGGAGAGGAGAAGAGAAGAGGAGAGTTTGGGTTGTGGGTTTTTTTTTTTTTTTTAATTATATATAGATGGCATATGTTGTAATTTTTAGATTTTCAGGGTTAATTATGTCATTTAACATTAGACGGATTAAAAGTCTGTTAGTGTTAAATCCTGCTAGTGGTATAAAAAATCAGATCTTGCAATTGATAATTATGAGTACAAAATTGTAGTTTTAGGTAATTATCTATAAAAAAATTATAAGAGAGACAATGAGGAATGGCATTACTCTCAATTGCATGGCTAACATAAACTATTACACATGTAGGTGGTTATAAGAAATGCATTAGTTATTTCATGACCGACATATACTAATAAAACAAATGAAGGTTTTGGATGCTTCAATGAAAACACAACAACCAAAAGGTGATGCATGCATTATAATATTAGGACACGAACACTAGAATAAAGACGCGAACATACAAAGCCATGACTCAAGAGTTTAGTTCGATCTGGCCAACTTCCAGCAGGACAAAATCATGAGTTAACCCGATGAACTCCGGCACAAGTCAATGTCGACAGTTCACTCTGAAACTCATGAAGACTTCAACTATATATTTGCTAATAATCAATGGGATAGTTTTAGATCTATTCATTGTTAAATCTTATCTTTACCAATTACGAATGCAAGTTTGAGGTTTAGTTTTATGTGCCGCAAGTATGATATATGATGAATTGTTACGATATTTGTGTACTGTAAGACCTCTTTTCTTAGTATCAGTACACTCATTAAGGTGCATTTGCATTGATAGTGTGCGAATCACATACGTTGTTAGTTCTTTCTTTGTTAGTGTTGCTTGATATCTCAGTGGTTAGGTCTTGTAGACACTGTTTTTCTTGGTCTTGATCTTGCGATTTCTACCGTTGTTAATTATGATAATATTTTACAAATTCATTTTTACTCACTCTTAACCATTAGTGTCACGTGAATTGTTGGTAATTGAATAAATGATTGAGATAGTATATTAAATAAATCTCATTGTGTAGATTAATTTTCTTAATATAAGATTAGCAAATAAACTAGTGTGTAAGTCGTGAATACGACGAGTTCCCATAAACTATTTGCAATCAGATGCAACATCGGATCCTACTATTGCTTGGGTTCCATGGCCAAATGTATGTTTAAGTTCGTCAAAGCTTGAAATGTCTAGCCACATGTGATTGCCTACGTGATCTGGCGGTGAGCTAGTAGAATAGACAAGTTTCATATTTTTTAAAGATCTTGTAGGGTAATACGATAAAATGATCACACTGTAGTAGTACCATACCACCGATTCAAAATAGTTCTCAACTTTTATGGAGTATATGTAATTGAGGTATCCAATTGGCTTGTTTAGTATAGTACAAATATTATTGTTTGTATATATATCATCCATGCTCTGAAATGATCTCAATGTATATGATCTATGATCAAATTGAAATATCCCAACAAGATTACACTCGCACTGTCACACATGTAGTGAGTGATATATGTTGCTTATATTAGACATGCAAACTAAATTATATTGTCTAATCCTTGATTATAATATACACTTTTCTTAAATGATTCGGATTGGGAGTATCAAAATATGTTTAAAACAACCTCTTCTTGTTTGCAATATTTTCAAAAAAAAAAAAAAATTATTTGTGATATGATCTTTGTTTGAAATAATTTGAAGGTTTGATCAAATTTCTTATCATATTGACTTGTTACGAATTTCACAATCTGATACTTTGTTAGACATGCACAAGCATTATGGTGTCCAACTTAATTTAACGATGCGATCAGATAAAAACTCCCTTGATAAAATTATTCAACTCAAGTGCATGTGTAACATCAAATTATTTGGAAACAACATACACATTTTCATATATGATCAGATTTTACCTAGCTATCTTGTGGCTAGCCAGCCTCATGTGTTTTCATTTCAGATTTCCTCCAATGACTAAAATATGTGCTCCATAAGTTTAGAGAATCTCACTCAGTACTGATGCAATCTCTGTATATTACAATTATTTTTGGCAGAGGATCAGTTTGAGGACACTAGTAGGGCAACCACAAAATCACTATCAGTGAGTACAATCCAACCCCTCCTAGCTGCATCTGAGAAAATGTGATCACACTCTCACAAGTACAGGTATATATTAACCATGCCTCCCCCAAAATTAATGATGCCCAATAGTACCAATCTAAATCACACTTTAAGAACTACACAATCAAACCCTAGTTAAGTACACTCTGGTCTTGCCCAACTTGAATTGATGATGACCATTTAGAGGTCAACCTGCTTTCTCTCAAAAACATGCTTCCAAGTCCCTTAGACCAAGAGATCTCCCCAAATCTCTCTCAGTCTCAGTTCTCTCCTCCTCTCTTAAAATAAGGAGCAAAATTAAATAGAAGCATCCAAGCTCTTGCACTTGTTTGTCATCTTGCTCCATTTTTAAAATTATTCTCTGCATATATAGCATCCTCCACCCAGCTTCTCATTTCCTCACTTGCAGTTTTTGTATATGATCAAATACCTGGAGATCTCAACCCAGAAAACCAGAACCTTCCTCCCCCTTTCTTCCACTTCCTTATATATAAACCCTAGCTCTTCTCACTCTCACTCTCCCACTTCACTCTTTTCATACCCCAATTATTCATTTTCTTCATTTCTGTGATCTCTAGCATCATTTGGGAACTGGGATCACCCATCTTGAAGGCTTCCATCATTGGGTTTTGAGCTTCAAAAATGTGTTCTTCTAGTACCTCATGCTCGTACCAAAATGTGCATCAGAAAAAGCCTTTCCCAATAGAGCGCAGGCCAACAATGCTCAAGGATTTCCTCAATGAAAACTCCAATTCATGTTCTTCAAGCGGATTCAAATCATTTCCAAGAAAACCAGAGCTTGATTGCAAAGCAAGAAACCCAAATCCAAATCCCAATACCACAATCACTAGCAAGTTACACAGAAGCAGATCAAAAGCAGCATCTACCACAATCTCAGCATTCCAGTCCTTCATGAACGCAGTAAAAAGCATACAATTCACCGCAGTAAAAACTCCCTCCCTTTTACCGCGGAGCCTCTCACGGCGGCTGTCAAAAAAAAGCTCATCATGGTCAAGGAAGCAGAGTCTCCAAACTCAAGTCCAAATCAGTGTGAAAGTCAAAGATATCCTACTGTGGACGTCGTTCCGCGACGAGAAGTTACCTCAACCTCTGCCGTGGGAGTTCGCTTCATCACCTCACCACTGTACCACAGCCACCACCACAACAACAACTACTACTTGTAGTAACAGCAGCAGTGGATCTAGTTGGTGTGACAGTGATTTTACCGCGGATTTTTTACCGTCTCCATGTAGCGGTGAAAATGAGATGGGTAAAAAGTATTCACCATGTGTCGGCAGGCGTTCCATGGAGGATACTGCAGGGACAGCGAGATGCAGTGAATTGGGCACCAAGGTAGAGCAATTATTTAGTGCACCGCGTCCTAATATTAATATCATGTGTCTGCTGTTCAGGGTCCTCAGATGATATTACCTAATTTCTTTTGGTTGACTTATCCTGACCTTTGTACTTTATGACCATTACATGCTAGTTTATGTGGTACTTTCTGGTCCCCTTGTCCTAACATATAGTCGATCATCCACCGACGAGCTAGTGGATCCGTTTGCTCACATCTTAACTTAAATTAAGATTAAAAATACTTATAAATATATATATATATATACTCAATGAACGATCACTCACACGCGTAGGTTTAATAATGTTACTAGTTTTAAGTAGTATTCGGCTTAAGTTTCACGAAACTCTAATTTGATGCATATTAGGCGAAAACCGTGAAATAAGTTCTCATGCTAGCTACTAGCTAGTTTTAAGTAGTGTTCATCTTAAGTTTCGTGTACCCTAGTTTGATGCATATGAGGTGAAATAGGTTCTCATTTCTACTTGCTAGGCGTTATTGTAGTTCTTCAATTAATGCAGTGTATGTGTTCCAAAGCAACCATGTATTATTGTTCAATTTGTTCTCAAGGGGTGAACTAACCATTGGTACTTTAACATCATCCATCAGGTTGAGGTGCTAATTTGCGATGAAGATGAACAACACAGCCCAGTTTCTGTGCTGGATTTTCAATTTGGGGAAGACGGTGAAGAGACGTGTTCGACTACTTTTGACCAAAGCCTTGCCAATGTGGAGAGTAAGTATAGCCCTCTGCACTCCATTTATCATTAACATAACATGAATATGTGTTCATTATGCACTGAAATTGGCTAAACATAGAAGGTTTCACCCACAAGCAACAAAAAGGTAAAGATATTGATATCATGAAATTGAAGAGACTATAACCTGATAGATTACGTCTACTTATGTGTGAAGAATGTGATAAGAACACAGTTTGCATGCAATGGAAAGCGCTTTTTAAACAATATACTGATTGGAAACTAGATCAGCAATGATGAATCTGCCCTAGTGTTCTGATCCTCTTTCTTTTGCATCCATTAGTATATATAAGTGTTTTTGGTATTAGAGAATGTCCATACAGGTTGCTCACGTACGATATTTCATCAATTTTCGACAGGAACGAAAGAAATGCTTATGCAGAGGATCAAGCACTTTGAGAGTCTTGCCAACCTAGACGCTGATTTCAACTCATGGTTGTCACCGGAAGAAGATATCAACTTCGAAGAAGAAGACAATGGAATTGAAGTGAGGGCATTGGAACTCTTGAATTTTGTCAGAGCAACTGGCTTAACACCAGAGAGCTGTGAAGACAAAATGGAAGATAAACTTATATTGGACTTCTTCAGGGAAGAATTGGGTAGTGCACAAAGAAATAATCAAACAGATGATGAGTTTGATAGGGAGATCGTTAGCAAAGCAAAAGCTTGGATTAGTGGGGAATATATTGTACCCTTTGAGTGGGGAGTTGAGCACAAGAAAGAAGCCTTTGTTAGAGATATGCAGAAAGGAGGGAAGTGGAATAACAAGTTTGAGGATGAGCAAGAGGAGTTGGCTTTAGAAATCGAGACTGCTGTGCTTGAGTTCTTGGTCGATGAGCTTTCGGTGGATCTCTTATTGCAATAACTGACGTTTGTAGCTGTAGTGGTTCAGGAAATTTACCTATGTTCTAGAGGTAGTCTTGAGCTTCAGTTACATCCCAAGAACTAAATAGTTGATGGGTCTTAGCCTTCATACTCAATTATGGTTCCCGTTGCGGTTTATTGACACTGAGTATTGAATGTTACTGTGGAGAAGTAGGAATGGAAAATGTGTAAAAATAAAACTATGCATTATGCATCTGGTTTGTAGCTTGGAGGAGTATGTAATAGTGGCACCCTAGCCAAAATGAATAGAGCAAGTATGAGCCTGGTGGATATGTACTTTTGAAAGGAGCATCTCTTTGTATATCTAGAGAAAGTCGTGTTTTGGCATGTAGATCGAGATAGGATGATCAAGAATTTGAGGAGGCATAACTTACGCCCCTTTTTGTAACATGTTGTGAATATATGACTACAAGGCTCATGGTCATTTGGTTAATCTTCTGTATTAATAAATTTTGGTAAAAAAAATCAAAACTAAGAAATGTCCCTAGCCTTATGCATCAAATTTTGTATGCTAGCATACAAGTTAATTAATAAAAATCGTATACTCAAGTTGTTTATGCATCATCAACTATGCTTCCGATCGCGAATATTAGCAAGCTTACTTCTCTCCTCATCACAAATGAAGAAGAGTGTTGCTATTGGGACCTCCCAATTTGCTCATCTTACCTCTCATGCTCTATACACCTCCTTTTGGCTTTTAAATTTACACATTTGCTTACTACACCTCCTCTTAAATACCCAAAATAGCCATGAATATATTAGATCACTTAAATTACAATAAATTGTTTATTTTATCTTTTATTCACTCATTAACCCTCTATTGCTTGAATTTTTTTCATTTTTTTTCTTTTTGCAAGAAAACTTTTATCATCTGTTTTTTTAGTTATCTGAATGTATACCTCATAATTTTTTTAATAATTATTTAATTTATTTTAAAATTAAAGAAAATATATTACATTGAGATTCGAATAACAACACTCAAAAGAATAACCTCTAAAACAAAAAGGAGTAAAGAAAATTTGCCCGATTATTTACTTACGCGGTAAGTTTGTCAGTTTTACCGTATATTACCGTGGAGAAAGAAAGTCGTAGTAGTTTTGCTTCATTGTACTGAGCTCTGTTCTCTCTCTTGACCGTAATGGCGAACATCTCGGTCGCCGCGGAGTGGCAGCTCCTCTACAACCGCTACTACCGCAAGCCCGAAATCTACCGCATGACGTGGAGCCACGTGGACTTGAGCCGCAACAAGGTCGCCTGCGCCCCCTTCGGCGGCCCCATCGCCGTCATCCGCGACGACTCGAAGATCGTCCAGCTCCGCGGCGAGTCCGCCCAGCGCAAGCTCCGCATCTTCAACTCCTCCGGCCTCCTCCTCGGCGAGTCCATCTGGAAACACCCCGGCGGCCGATTAATCGGCCTCTCCTGGACCGAAGACCAAACCCTAGCCTGTCTCGTCCAGGACGGCACCGTCTACCGTTACAATCTCCACGCCGAGATCATCGAGCCGAGCATCTCCATGGGGAAAGAGTGCTTCGAGCGCAACGTCGTGGACTGTGTCTTTTGGGGAAACGGCGTCGTTTGCATCACCGAGTCGAATCAGTTGTTTTGCATTTCAGATTTTCATAACCCGAACCCGGTCCAGCTGGCCGACCCGGGGATCGAGGACCCGCCGTACTGTATGGCCGTGATCGAGCCGCAGTACACTATGTCAGGGAACGTGGAGGTTCTGCTTGGGATTGCGGAGCCGTGGGTTTTGGCGGTGGAGGAGGACGGCGTGCAGCAGTTAGGGGCTGACGTCCTACGTGGACCGCTGCAGAAGATGGCAGTTTCTCGCGACGGTCAATGGCTCGCTTCGTTCACTCACGACGGTCGTTTGTTGGTCATGACTTCGAATCTCAATGAGATTCTAATTGAGCAGGAATGCGAGGTTAAATTTCATCTTATTACTCTACTTCCTTCAGTAATTTAGGCTTTGATTGCATCTTAGGGCTTAGATTTGGTATCTTGATAAGAATGAACTGGTTTTCAGAGCAGCATTAAGGTTTAGATGTTATTGGAGAGTAGGTTATGACGTGTATATGTGTGTATTGTGCAATGCAGTCGGCGCTTCCGCCGGAACAGCTAGCGTGGTGTGGGATGGACACGGTGTTGTTGTATTGGGATGATACATTGTTGATGATGGGTCCGCGTGGGGATCCGGTGCGGTACTTTTACGATGAACCGGTTATTCTCATACCGGAGTGTGATGGAGTGAGGATATTGTCCAACTCCAGCATGGAACTTCTTCAAAGGGTGCCTGATTCGACTGAGTCCATCTTTAAGATTGGGAGTACGTCGCCTGCGGCTTTGTTGTTTGATGCTTTGGATCATTTCGACAGACGAAGTGCTAAGGTAGGGCAGTCTTTTCTTGTTTCTGATCAAATGGAAACAGTTAATCTTCATGAAGTTACTGTGGTTAATGTCTGATTTCGTGTTTTCACCAGGCAGATGAGAATTTGCGATTGATACGTGCATCCTTGTCGGAAGCTGTTGAAGCATGTATTGATGCTGCCGGTCATGAATTTGATCTCTCACGTCAAAAAACACTGCTAAGAGCTGCAAGTTATGGTCAAGCCTTTTGCAGGTTCGGTTTGCATGATATTGCAGTAGAATATGATCATTCTGATCTATTTGGTCTTAACCTTCCTTTATTTGCTCCAGCCATGTGTGCTCAGGGGTATGTTGGGTTTGAATGGTTGAGGGTTTTCATTTCTGAATTTTAATCAGACTAAGGTGCTGCTTGTATTCTAATTTATTTCCAAACCCTGCTAATGATTGCTATCTTATTCACTTTGTGCTTCATTGTAATCTGGTGTTCATTAGAACTGGGAGCCTTGTAATAGTTTCAGTAATGGAAGATACTTGATATCCAAGTATTCTATTAATATGGAGCGCCAAATCCGATACAAGTTTTTCTCAGCCCCCAAAGTATTTGGAATTTAAGCTTGTGATGAGTTCATATTTCATAGATTAAGATCTTTTTACCATACTTCACTAACTGAATGTTCACAGTAGATAGTCATTTTAAAATCAATTATTTATCCATAGGTGGATCTCCTTAGCTGCATAAATCTTAGTTTTTTTTCTTTCTGATTTTCGCTCTCGGTAATGATATCCCAGTTGGCTTTGGCAGCAATTTTCAACGTGATCATATTCAAGAGATGTGTAAAACTTTGCGAGTATTAAATGCTGTGCGGCATCCTGATGTTGGAATGCCTCTTAGTATTCAACAATACAAGGTTTTTAAAGCTGGACTCTTGTAACTTTTTATCTGCAATGCTGAATACTCGTGTTATTCCTTCTAATGATTCCAAATATGGTTATTGCCTTCAGTTGCTTACACCGTCTGTTCTGGTCGCCCGTTTGATTAATTCCTACAAGCACCTTCTTGCACTACGGATATCAGAATACCTTGGAATGAATCAAGTAAGTTTGTATTTTTTCAATTTACATAGCTGATATTTGGGTTGCTCCTTGTAATGGATCAAGAATCAGACCATAGTAGCAACAATACAGAAAAATTAAATTGTACTATTATCCATCTGTATGTTTGTTCTTGTACTATATATTAGGGTACTTCAGAAAGCAGTATCTGCTTTGCTGCTTTCTTGAAAATTATTAATCCACATATAATCTGTATCATCTTATCTCATATTGATTACAGGAAATGGTGATAATGCACTGGACATGTTCTAAGATAACAGCTTCCCTGGCAATTCCTGATGCTACTCTCCTTGAAATCTTACTTGATAAGGTTTTGTGATTTTCCCCATTCATTACTATGTTGTGTGTTCTTCTCTACATCTTCAAACAAGCCAATCATTCTTTTATATTTTTCAGTTGAAACTATGCAAAGGAATATCCTATGCAGCAGTTGCTGCTCATGCAGATAAGAATGGCCGCCGGAAGTTAGCCGCTATGCTTGTTGAACATGAACCGCGGTCCTCCAAACAGGTCTTATTTTATCTATTTATTTTTTAAGATAGCATTACCTTGTTTCTTATATTTTATCCCTGAGGAGGTAAACCTGAGCTGAAAACTGTATTATGAAAATGTGAAAGAAGTCTGTTATCTTGATTCCGATTGTTTGCTTCAGGTTCCTCTCTTGTTGAGCATAGGAGAAGAAGACACAGCTTTAATGAAGGCAATTGAAAGTGGTGATACAGACCTTGTTTATCTTGTTCTTTTTCATATCTGGCAAAAGGTAATTTATCTAGAAACTCAACATGCCGTCCGATTTTTCTGTTACAAGTTTCCATATATTGGTTTAAGATTACTATTAACAAATTGCTTTATTGTGCAGAGAGAACCTTTGGCTTTTTTCAGAATGATACACCCCAAACCCCTGGCGCGTGATTTGTTTGTGGTTTATGCACGG
This sequence comes from Potentilla sterilis, assembly GCA_963682095.1. Taxonomy (NCBI): domain Eukaryota; kingdom Viridiplantae; phylum Streptophyta; class Magnoliopsida; order Rosales; family Rosaceae; genus Potentilla; species Potentilla sterilis. The sequence goes on along the minus strand of OY821763.1, from coordinate 41,710,872 downwards.
TAAGTGCACAGTAGCTTGATATATCTTTAAGGTTGCATTTGTGTGTATTTATATATTTCACATGCATCATGTTTTTTTTTTTCAGGTGCTATAAACATGAATTTTTGAAGGACTTCTTCCTATCAGCTGGACAACTTCAAGTAGGTGTCAGTTGGCATTTGGTTTTATGTATACATAGCATGCATGTATGGACAATTTATATATTCTTTTAGGAACACAAAAGAAAACATTAGGCATGGTGTATAAGTGCAATAAGACTTTCATATTGAGAGTGGGAGACCATAAGTTGGACATCTTTTGTTATGGGAATATTTTATTTTGAGTAAAGGATTATTTCTTATTAATCCTATTAGATTTTGTCTGTCATCTCATATATGGAGAAGGCTTTAGCAAAAAGTGAAGTGCAATATTCCATGGGGCAACTGTTCCCTTGTTCTTCTTAAAAGGAGTGCTTTCCACTAGTGCTGAACTAATAGACATGCTGGTTACTTATATGTATAGGAGCTTGATGCGGACATGGTTTTGTTTCTCATATATCTTACTAGTCCCCACAGTTCATTGCTATCAAGTTCTCGAATACCTATTAACATTTTTTTGGATTTCACGTTTTGTAGGAAGTGGCTTTCCTTGTGTGGAAAGAATCTTGGGAACTTGGAAAAAATCCAATGGCAAGCAGAGGATCTCCCCTACAGAGTCCCCGCATTAAACTAATTGAACAAACCAAGAGTCTCTTCGGAGGAGTTAAGGACAAGGACTCCAATAGTCTCTTCGGAGAAACTAATAAGGATAAGGACTTCACCTTTGAATCAAAAGCTGCTGACGAACATGCAAAATTGTTGAGGTTAGATCAGACTATGTTTGCTTAGCTGCACTTTTTATTTAATGAAATTTCTAAGACATGCCATTTGTTTTGTTAGATAGGCTTTAAGGGTTTTCATTGTTATGGTTGTATAGAAACAATATTTTTACAAAATAACAGTTGGTTCGAACTTCCTAGCAATCATAAGTGTTTCACACTGTTTATGGGTCAGATTAGATGTTTTCCTAATTATAATCTACAGTGATAAATTTATCTGTAACAGTCTCACAGATAAGATGTAAAAAGCTCATGCATTGATTTTCTGAATTTATTCTTTTTTCTACAGAATGCAGCAGGATCTAGAAGTGGCAACAAAGCAGGCTATTTTTGTTGATTCAAGTATCAGTGATACAATTCGAACTTGTATTGTGCTGGGAAATCATAAAGCAGCAACAAAAGTGAAAACAGAATTTAAGGTCTGTGAAGTTACACTCATTTTACCAGGACTGAATCTTGTGGCTCGTTCCAAACCTTTGTTCGCTTATGCCTTTATCATCAGCTTCTATAGTCATTGATTGCTCCAATATGCACCTGTCTCAGGTTTCTGAAAAGAGATGGTATTGGTTGAAAGCTTTTGCTCTGGCTACAGTCAGAGATTGGGATACCCTGGAGAAGTTTTCTAAAGAGAAGAGTAGACCGCCAAGTGGTAAGATCTTCCTTTCATTATGGATGGCAATGATATTCCTGTTATAGATGTTAAAAGGGAGCTACATAAATAACATTCAGACATTACTTTCTTTCTGTTCTTTTTGGGGACAGCCATGGCAGGCTTCCTATATATATGCATCCTTGCTTTTGTTTTATTTGCTACAAACAGAAACAGTGAGACTTATCTGCTGCTAGCCTAAGTGTTTAATATGGCAGTGACACAATACTCGGCACTTTCTCTTATTGCGTTTCTGGTTTCTCCGATCATGGTGATGGCAAATTCATACGAAGTTGACTGGTCACCTGGAGTTGATTTCAATGAATTTGCTACTGTGAACACATTCTTTGCTGGAGATGTATTGAGTGAGTGATTTATAACTTTGGCAACTTAGCTTCATTATAGTCGATGCATATCTTAATGAATTCATGTTTTGCCTTTTTTTGTTTTCAGATTTTCATTACGATAACGCTAATCACAATTTGATTATAGCAAGAGATGGTGATGCATTTGATCAATGCAAGATGACACCGAACTTGGGTTTCTATAATAGTGGCCATGAAGCGTTAACCTTGGTTCAAGCCGGGAACTATTATTTCATGTGTCAATTTAACTGCAAATCCAATGGCATGAAGATGTCAGTATATGTGAACAATATGTAACAAATGCATGCCTCTGTGGAGAGAAATTATAGCAAATTGGTTGTGAATTTCGATTACTGCAACATTTCTCGAGAGTCGGATATTATAAACCTTCTTATTACCTTTTATAAAAGAAAATGTTAAACGATAACAAGTGTGATCCGAATTTTCTTCAATAAATCTCATGTATATATGATACGCTCATTTACAAATTCGACAAGTTTTGTTGTCATTGTGGTAAATAGAGTGATTGTTTGGATAATTGTAGTTTTGTTAATTGTAATTACTTCACATACGACATATTTACAAATTTATGAACAAATTGTTGTTAATGTGATAAATTAGTTTCATTATAGGCATAATAGCCAAAATGCACCCTGAACTTGGCTCAAATTGTCAATTTAATTACACCCCGAACTTGTAATTGCGAAATTTTGTCTCCTCAACTTGTTAAAAATTGCCGATTTGCACCCCTCTCCGTCAAATCTAACGGTTTCCATCCAATTAAGAGTCACATGCCTAGCACATGAGGGATATTTTCTTTATTTTATATTTATTTCGTTATCTTATATTTATTTCGTTTTTTACATAAATTACACAAGGAATTTATTTTTTGTACAACTTACTCATAATATTTTTTTTTCTTCAAAATAACGCATACCTTACGTGATATAATTTGTAAATAAGAAAAATTATGTGGATAACTAAAATTGAATTGTCAAACCACTATTTTAATTAATAAGACAGATGATTTAATTTGTCTAAGACTAAATAACTCAAATATCTCAACAAAAGTAGTGTTTAGATCACAAATACAATGATATAATTGTAGAAAATTTTGTACAAAAATAAATTTCTTGTGTATTTTTATTAATAAAATGAAATAAATATAAAATAATGAAAATACTCCTCATGTGCAAGGCATGTGACTCTTAATTGGATGGAAACCATTAGATTTGACCGATGGGGTGCAAATCGGTAATTTTTAACAAGTTGAGGAGGTAAAATTTCGCAATTACAAGTTCGGGATGCAAATTGACAATTTGAGCCAAGTTCAGGGTGCATTTTGGCTATTATGCCTTCATTATATGTAAATACATAAAACATATGTAGTAAACCTGTTGTTAATGTTGTAAATTTAGTGAAGAAAAATGGTAAATTTGGTTCAATTAGTTGTAAATTAGAGATATGATATACATTAAGATACTGTAGACGACCTCTTTTGAGAGCGGTGTCACGAATTCACTTACACATGACCTCTGGACCAAACGCACCACCATGCGCACTAGTTGAGATATTAAGAGTTTGGCTTAATATCTGAGATCAAATACACTCAAGAGTTTGGCTTTCTATTTCTGAGATCGAAGATTAGAGACTAGATGTTGTTGCATGGTGCCAGTTAAGCTATAAACAACTGAGAAGAAAGAGCATGCAGAAGGGAATCTGAATCATCTTAACGGCACTAAACATCAAAGATATATACCACCAGAACTGTTTTTGACCTGGCCTGGCCGGACTCGGAGAAAACCAGAACACCTGAATATAGCGTATCTACATGTAAAAATCAGATGCAATTTTTTGACCTTTTGTTCTAATCATTATAACAAGAACAAAGCCCTGATCGAAGGCATCTTCAATTAAAATATTTTTTCACAACGACCGGACCAAAGCTCCTCTCTATTGCTTTCGACCAAGAAAGGACAAACCCATATGTGTTTGTATATATGTGTGTGTGTTGATCGGTGCGCTTAATTAGCCAAAAACAGAGACATTATAAGACGCAAATTAATAAGCGCAAGTGTTCATTAAAATGGCAGTGGCACAATACTTGGCTCTTGCTATTACTGCGTTTATGGTTTCTCCGATCATGGTGATGGCAAATTCATACGAAGTTGACTGGTCACCTGGAGTTGATTTCAATGAATTTGCTACTGTGAACACTTTCTATGCTGGAGATGTATTGAGTGAGTGATCTAGAACTTTGGCAGCTTAGCTTTATTATATACCAGATTCATTTGCTGCATTTCTCAACATTTTCTCTGAAAACAGACTACCACATTTGTACGTTCCTAATTTCTTACTTTCTTGTGTTTATAATACTAATTTGTTTGTGAAAATAAGTCGGATCTATATATTATTCAGATCTTAATTGATGTTTTGTCTTGTTATTTTCTCAGACTTTCATTATAATAGAGTTGAAAACAACGTGATTATAGCAACCAATGGTGATGAATTTGATCAATGCCTGATGGAACCGAACTTGGGTTATTATCAAAGTGGCAATGAAGCATTTACCTTAGGTGAAGCTGGATACTATTATTTCATGTGCGGGTATCACTGTGAATCTGATGGCATGAAAATGTTAATAATTGTGAACTAGATATTTGTAACAAATGCATGCTTATACACTTCTACTTGTGGATATTGATTATTTTTCTTGGGGTTAATAAAAAAAATTAGGAAATTGTGTGATCTCGATGAAAATGTCAAAAGGATAATAGTATCGATAATAAAAAGAATAAGGGATGTATAAGGACGACATAGAAAAATAAACCTATAAAGAGATAGTTGGATGGCAGATGACATCTGATGAAGCTCCGGTACGGTAAGAAGTTACTGATGGTATGACAAACAAGAAGGTAACAACAAGCACTTGTTTGACATTTTGGTTGATCTAGGAAACAAGTGCTTGCCTGAAAGAAATGCTTTAGGCCTTTTGGGAGATAACGAAAGACCGAAAGTTGCTGTAAGTCTGCAACAGATCACCGTGACACAAAAAGTGGAACGAGGTGGACGAGGTTACTTGAGATCTGCAAGCAAGCTCATTGTTTAAGGAAGAAGATAATCGAATGTCCCTTAACAAACCGCAAGGTCTCCCCCTTCACTAACTATAGAAGACGAAAATCAATTTTTCTCGAGGAATCAAACTGGGTGTGTTCAATTGCTGCAGGGTTTTATACGTACTGTCGCTCACAAGAACAAACCAATAGGTCGTTTTTCTCTCTACAATTAATCCAAAATTGCTACGTCTCAATCAACACTGCGTCTATTTCTTTTCTTTCTCATAATTGTGGACTGATCGGAAGCATACATTTATACGTGCATGTGGTAAAATCAAAAACCTGATGGTATTAACCTAGTGTGCATACTGCTTAGTACATATTTTTTTTTTTTTTAATGAATGCAACTCACAAAACAACAGCCAAAATCCAGCTGCTCCGGAGTCAGAATGTCCAAATTAATTCCAGAATGAGCCATCCGTACTAGTTTTTCCCCAGCATAGTCCGACGCGGAGGAAACCAGGATAGTTGAATAAAACGTATAATTAAATACGTCATAATCAGATATATACCACTCAATAACCTTAATTTGTTCTGATCATTATCACAAGAACAAAGCCCTAGAGGCATATAGATCACAACGACCAGACCAAAGCTCCACTTTTGCTTCAGACCAAGAACGGAAAGACCTATATATGTGCATGCTTGTTGTTTGCTTAACCAAACATAAACAGAAAGTCAGAAACATTCAGAATTATCTGCTAGCCTAAGTGTTCAATATGGCAGTGGCAAGATACTCGGCTCTTGCTCTGATTGCACTTCTCATTTCTCTGACCATGGTGACGGCAACAACATACGACATTGCCTGGGCACTTGGAATTGATTACACTGATTTTGTTGATGACAACACTTTCTATGCTGGAGATGTGATAAGTGAGTGATCTAGAACTAGATTCGATCATATATTTGCTGCTTTTCTTAACTGTTTCTCTGGAAAGACCACCGCATAACATTTGAATGATTATAGTTTGTTAAATGCGAGTTCATATATAGTTTTCGTGTGTAATATCAAAAAAAGGTTTAATCCATTACGAATTGATCAGACTGGATGAGACTATAAACATTTTGGTATACGTTCTATGGTTCGAATTTCAAAACGTTCCATCCTGCTTGATCGTCTTTGTTAAACTTGCAAAGTAATTTTTAGCTAGGCTAGATCATTGTCTACAACTGTATTAGTTTGTTTGCATTTTCTTTTTGTTTACTACTGTTAGTTTCTCATCACTTTCCTGCTTCATATAGTGATCGATATTTTGGTTTATTTATCAGATTTTCATTATGATGTCAGTCGAGACAATATGGTTATAGCAACAGATGATGATGCATTTGATCAATGCAAGATGGATCCAAACTTGGGTCATTATCAAAGTGGCAATGATGCAATAACCTTGGGTGAACCTGGATACTATTATTTCATGTGTGGGGATCACTGCAAATCTGATGGCATGAAGATGTCGTTGTTTGTGAACTAGATATTGTACATTTGCATGCCTCTGGGTGAGGATTAGAGGAATATGTACTAAGCTCGTTACGAAATTTTGATTATGTACGTATTAGAGGGTTTCCCTCTAAAATGGTTACAAATAATTTCCTTTTGGGTTTCAGTTTTCAGATTTCTTATTTCTTAGTATTGTGGCCCAAATAGAGATTTTTGAAAATAAAAAACAAAAAATGGAAAAAAAAAATAATAATGAGTCATGCACCGGATTCCAGTACCATTTTGTTTACTAGCATAAATATCTTATTCTATAAGTGAGAGGTCATAGATCCGACTCACAACAAAATAATCGAGTGCATCACATTTTAATTGAGAATACAAAACCCACCACAAGAGTCGATATCCACAATCAAGCTAGCCTCATGTGTTCTTTGTCCTTCCAAAACTTCATGCCAAGGTGTGGTTATTGGCACACAGTCAAGCAAAATTGACGTGTGAGAGGCACTTGTGAGCTCCATTCTATTCCCCTCGTGTACTGAAGTCCCATTCTAATCGACACTATCAATCACAGTCGCGTGCATATGGTGACTAACATCTTTTTACTTAAAAATACATACTATAATATTATTAATTTATTAAAAATTTAGAATACTAAAAAAACCAACTGTTTTCATGTATTTGTCGGTAATACAAACAGATAAAATGGCTCTAGATATTTTGCAACCAAAGGTTTGGACGTCTTAAAACCTAAGGACTTTGAAGCATTTCACATTTGTCTATGTATGATCTTAACGTTTACCATGGATGAATTATCAAGCATAGTAAAGGACGTAACCATTTTAAGGCTAAAATGTTATGGGCATGTATAAGAAAGGCTTGAACTATAAGGATTCTAGCTAGCATTTAGCTTTTACTAAATGTGGGAGTAAAAGGCAATGTGCAAACCCAACTGCTTGAGGAGACCTAATTGGGGAGTGATTGTGTGGCAAAAAGATAACCCCGACAGTTTAAGCGTATGCCATAGAGAAAGTACTCATGTAAAGATAGAAGGAACTCTTGCATTCTTGCTTATGTGTGAAGTCTCAAACTCGATCAAAGTCTAGTTCACCTTTAAGTACAACCAAAGGATCCACAACCCATTGCGATTTTCAATTGATTTCAATTGAAATATGCATGATAGTGCATGTATGATTTTATCATCTTTTCTGTTATGTTTTAGCCATAAATTTTTTTTACTCTGATCGATTTATTTTATAAATTTCATCGATTCTTAACAATACATGAACACTCTGATAATGTTATACTTTATTTTTTCTTTTTCTTTTTGAGTTTTCAAACCTAAACAATATTATAGTTTTTACATTAAAAATGTGTGTACATATTACAAATAAATCAATTTCCCCTCTTGCAAGTAGCATGAAGAACTTGAAGAATGAAGAGGGCGTAGTATGAATTCCTCACGTGTTTGTGGAATTGTGGGCAATCCCAAGAAACGTAAGGTGCCTAGTGCTAGGGTTTCTTCCAACAACTTGTAGTCAAATCATAATAACTAGTCCATGAACAAAACCATAGATCAAAATACATAAATCAGAACCATTCATAGTTAATGTAAATTTGTTAATGTATCATAAAAAATAGTTAATGTAAATTTGTTCCTCCTAAAACGACTCTTGAATCATGCATAAGGTACGTGTGTAACAATATAACATACCAAATGATCAATCCAAATCCAAAAATTAAACTATAATATACTCTAAATTTGAGTTCAACATAATTAAGTTGATCAACATTGACTATTTGACTTCAATCTATTCAAGTCTTCTTTCTCTACCTTAGCTCTCGGGGATCCCTACCCGGATATTTAGTCACAATGGCTCACATCACAATGATCAAATGCCTACCTTATCGACAAGACTTTCTAATTCCCATTTCTAGAAATGCAATAATACAAGTTCTGGGATCCAGAAAATATCCCAATTCTTAAGTAGCTACTGAAGGCAAAGTCTGAGAATAATGGATCACTTTTGGCTCTGGTGGCGGCTTTCTGGCATATTTCATTTCTTCATATGGTTAGAAAAGAACCCCAAACATTGCGTGTTCATCATTATAGGAATTTTCTTAGTGTCCTAGCTAGCTTCACATATTTATAATTTAGGGACCCTTAAGTGGGGCAATTCTTTCTCTTTTGTTTTTGATAAGAATCGTGGGGCAAAATTTTACATATTCTTTGGGAAATTATTGGGTAAACGTTAGAAATTACGACAACTCTCTGCAAGTTGTGTGCTACTGGGTTTCCGAGTGTGATTGTGAGGGTTTTGTTAATTTGAATTGGTACGTGTTTCTTGCATGGCTTGGTTTCTCCATTTTCGAACCCTATGTCGACCAAACAATAATACAAAGATGTGCCACAAAATGGGGTCATTTGCGATTGAAAACACTTATAATGGGGTCATAGAACTTAATAATTCACCTTGTTTTATATTTTACCTGTCTCTGTCTTGATCATTATAGTATAAATCTAGAAATAAAATGATTCGGATTCTCTCCTAACATTTTCTTTCATCTTACATTTTTTATTTTCCATCTAATGGCTCACAATCTCTTATTCTTTTCTTCTAAACTTTAAACGAGGTCTCAACTGGGGAAGACTCGCAGATTCTAATCGAGGTCGAGTACGTTAAACCCTAGCTAGAAGTGACATCTGGTTGCACCTGGAAAACGTGTCGTGGTGATAAGTCTGTTGGAGAGCGCTGAATATGAGGGAAAGAGGATGAGGATGATGAAGAAGAAGAGCCTTCGATCGAGAAACGTGATCGAGCTCATCGTCCTTGAATCACTGCTGCGTTTTCTGAGAGATCCACACAAGCACCGCACGCCCCTTAAGGTGAATTCATGGCTTCATGCATATGATTTATGACTCGCACAGTCACAGTGTCACGCTCTCAACTCTTTGCTTCCACGGCTAGTATATTATGGATAAAATATTACACACTGATTAATGAAGTTTCAAGTTGGAAGTGCTCTGCAGATCGAGCAAGGTCCATAGATTTCATGAACTGGCCAGTTAATTTAATGTGTGATGACATACTTGTACTAAACAAAACTAATTGATGAAAATGATGTTGCTCAAACTAAGAATCGTCTTGAAGCTAACCTTACGAAGTTGGAAATTACTTGTCTAGGCGTCGAATCGAATTGTTAGATGGAGCACCTTCTTTTTAATTTTGGACTTTAGTTTTCTTTGGTTAATTTGACCCTTTCTTTATGTTACTTTTAGTTTTTTTTTTTTTTTTTTAACAATAGTTTTTGGAGCTTGTATAGAAGTTTATTGTCCGCTTAATTAATTAGGTGTAAAGGAATTGTAGTGGAGGATTTCTCCTGTAACTATTGGTAGTCTAGGCATCGGTATGTATATCACTAAGGGTGGGCATTTGGTCCCGAAATCTCGATCCCGTCCCTAAATTTGTCCGGACAAGACGAGATTCATGTTTGAAAAATACATAATCCGTCTCGTCTCGATCCCGTTTTAAAACAACGGGACGGGATCAGGATGAGCTAACTAAGGCCCGTTGCGTCCCGTCCCGTCCCATATTAAATATAAAATTAAAATAACTATATTATATATACATTTTGACTTGATCTCAACCGTTGATATAAAAAACTAACTCCAAGCAATAGTTTTGCTCTATAATGTATTTTACTCTGATGTTTGTTTGGTTAAGCATAATGACCCATTTGGTCTTTTGCTTTATGCTATTGGTGCTAATGCGGATTGTAATGCAGCTGCCTGTATGACATGGGAATTGGCTGAATCAGGCGTTAATTTTATTACTTCCGTTGTTAATGGTGCCGACTTAGTGCCCACCTTCTCTGCTGCATCAGTGGATGATTTGCGTGCTGAGGTATGTGTTTGGGCCTAAATTAACATTTATCCAGGACTTTGGGCTGAAGCCCGTAGGGTTATCCATTGGCGGGTAATCCGATTTCATTTAAATCAGTTTCTATCTGGAAAAAGGTTTGGAGTCTTTCTTCGAGTCTGATTTGGAGTTGGTTTAAGGTAATACAATCCTATTCGATATCAGAATCCATATGCTTGTTACATATGTATTTGGGGTTTTGAGATCACTATATAAAGAACTCTAGGACAACGTAAAAAGGGTTCTCAACCATACAACTACAAGCTTTTGCCCTGCAAATCTTGCAAGCCTCTCCGGAGCAATCTTACGCGAACTGCCTTCCACCAACCGCAAACAACCACTCTTCCAACCTTGCTGCAACCTTGCTTGCCGCCGTTGTCGAAAGTGCCTTGCATTCGTGTCGAAGCATCGCTAAGACCTATCGCTTCCAGCATCCGCACGTCCCAGCACACCTGCACCAGTCGAAGTCGCCTACTCGCGCCGATCAGAGCTGCAAACTTGCATCGTGTCCGCGTTTGCTGAAGCACCCAGTGTCAGTCGTCACGTCTTGTGACAAATCGAGTCGTTACCCCGATAATAGTCTTTCCCAATCTGCTAAAGGTTGGACGAACGTCATCCGCGGTCTTGATACTTAGCTCTGCTTTGCATCCCAGGATCGAAGTAAGATATCTCAATCTACCGAAAGGTTGAGGAAAAATCCTAGTAATCGTTTACTTAGGTCTTGTTCGAGCCCTTACGCCGGTTTGTCAACGCCCGCGTACAGTTGCTTGATCAAGAAGTCAGGTAGCAGGGAGCAGACGAACACGTTCGCCAGAGTCATCCGCTCGCCAAGGTTGATTCGCTCGCCAGACGTCGTCCGCCACCAAGGTTGTACCTAACCCAAAGGTACTGGCACGCTCGCACCAGGTCTGAAACTTACGTCCGCCATCCCCACGTGTTGATAGTACGACAGGAGTAAAATCCGACGCGAACATTTTTGGCACGCCCAGTAGGACAGGTGTCAAGATTGCGCAAGCCAATATCTATAAACGACCAATGTCGTTCTGTAAGAAACCAGAACATCAGCTGTTGAAACAGCATAACTCAGCTGCATGTAGGGGTCTGTCCGAATCCCAACTGCAAGCCAAGTTTGGAGATGACAGACCTGAAATCGAGGATCTGACTGAGGTCCTCGAAGGAGTTAACCAAGTTCCCGAAAACTTGGAGGGTGTCGTTGATCGCCATCAGGAAGGCGATATCCCGAATGCCGCCGTGGCTCCATTGGATACTGAAGCCAATGATGGAGATGGAGTGTTTCCGCCTCGGACACCTTCTACTGACGAAATAATGGAATCTTTTGGCATTATAATATCCAAATCTCAGGCTACTGACGTTATCCTAGAGAAGATAGAAGCTACGCTGAAGGAGTTGAAGACTGAGCAGATTGGTCATATGTCTAACATCCATGCTTTGGCGGAGCACACCCATAGGAATACCGATAATATTAACTCTCTAACTAAAAATCTTGATAGATTAGTGAGGGGGCATCAGGCTGAATTTAGCGAGCAACTCCAGCAACAGCAGGAGGAGTTCAGAGCCCATATGATGCAGCAGCAGGAACAGATGGACAAGACCAATGCCACTGTCGAGCGATTGGCGCAGCTGGTGCAGATGGGTTTCGAGACTGAGGTATCTGAGCCGAACGAACAGACCCCTCTACTAAAACTCACAAAGATAATGGAGAAGGGTCCAAACAAAATAGCTAAGCCTAATAACAAGGGATCTGAAGCTGTCAACCCGAATAGACAGCAGAGGAGAGGTGGTCGGAACGTAAACCCACCACCTGACAACGAAGGCGAAGCTCAAGAAGAGGACGTTGAGGGTGTTATGACCCGCAACGAAGTACAAAGACTGTTTCATGAGCAGTTAAGGGTCATGCAAGGTTTGCCGGATCCCGGTGTGACCTATACCAATCCACTTACACTAGCTGTAAATCTGACACCATGGCCCGCGAATTTCAGGCATATAAGGTTTACTCCTTTCTCGGGCGAATCTTCTGAAGATGCAGAGACCCACATAACTCGTTTTCATAACGAATGTGGCCCTTACGCCCAGGATCTCGTTCTTAAGTTGAAGTTGTTCGGAACTTCCCTCACAGGGTCGGCCTTAGCTTGGTACAGAGACCTAGCGCCAGGTTCTATTCCAGATTGGCAATCCATGGAGGGTCTCTTTAGGACCATGTTTGGGGTTGTCAAAGCTAAGATAACCATTAAGGTACTAGCGGATACTAACCAGGAACCTGACGAGTCCGCCATCGACTATCTGAAGCGCTTTAAACTCCTGCGAGCCAAATGCAGAGATAGGCTGACGGAAGAGACCACGGTTGAGCTGGCAATTGCGGGGCTCGAGCCAGATATCCAGGCGCACTTCCAGCAAGTGTATGTGACGAATATGGCTGACTTAACCAATAGGTTAGCCAAACATCAGCACCTCCTTGACCAAACAAGGGCTCAGACCAGTAAGAGGAAAGGCATCCCACTATCGTATTTTCCAGGTACTCTAAAACCTAAGACAACTGTTCCTCCTGTTACTAAAACGGTAGCGACTATAGATGCTGAACCAGCGCCCACGATCACTTGGGTTGATGATACCAAAGATGAAGAAAGCGTAGCGGTTGTGGAGGTGTTGGGTCGCCAACCCCTACAACCGAAAAGCGTGAGGTTCGCTAAGGATCCTATCAAGATTATGGCTTATTTGCCTTTGAAGTCCGCTTTCGAGAAATATACCTATAATACTCATCAAGCACCGGAAATCCTCGCCGAGTTGTTTAAGCAAGGTCGACTCCAGCACGAAGGCGGTTTCATACCCAAGCCAGATTATATGGCAGGCAAGAAGTACTGTAGTTTCCACAACATGACTAATCATTATACTAAAGACTGTGTCAAGCTCAAGGACCAAATCCAGACTTGGATTAACGATAAACTCATGGTGATGGACGTTCCGAAGGAACCTACATGGACAGAGACTCGACCCTTTCCGGACGTAAATATGGTTACTCTGATTCCTCATGAAGGTGGCGAACTGGAACCTGGTCAACAGGGTTCTAGATTCCAGACCTATACCTACAATGCGAATAAGGCGGTCGAAATCTGGCGAGCCTTGAGCCAAAAGGGGATGGTTGCTCCTGACTGCATGTTGGAACAACACGGGCAAGATGGGTCAGGCGGATCCCATTGTGCTTTTCACCGTTCAAACGATCATAGTACATCTGCATGCATTGGGTTGAAGGATCAAATCCAGGAATGGTTGAATGAGGGTTTCCTCCAGTTTGATAATGGCGCGGTGGCGACCTTTCAGCACTTTTGGGTGAATGTCATCGATCAGGACAAACCCAATAGCACCTCGCGAGCGGACAAGCAAGTTAATCCGCCAGTCGAGGAAGAACTGATAACGATACCTAGGGCCCAGTTATGCCTTGATTGTAAGATAAATTGTCGAATACCTCTTACCCATGAAGAGCTGATGAAGGCGCTAGAGGAGGCAACAGCAAAGGCTCTCGCGACGGCCAAGCGGAATCCTCCATGGCTGGTTCACTCTAGGTTTGGTGACCCCAAGCGGATGAAATATCATCACCAGGAAACAGCAGCTTTCGCTACTCCAGCGAGGTCCCGGCAAGACCCTGGACCTTCAGGAACTAAGCCAATCGTAGAAGAACCAGTCCCTCCAACTAGGAATGTTCAAAAGCGGTATGGCAAGGCGAGAAGGACTTTAGAGGCTTTGAACAAAGGGAATCTGACTCCTGACGAACTCTCCATGCCCGTGGAGCACGTACATGACGCCTATAAACGTTATAAGTCTAAAACTTATATTGATTCTCGTCGGGTACGAAAGGAGGAGAAATCGCCAACTCGAAGGAGGAATGTTCATGAAAGGATTGCGCATCCTACAGCAGCGGATGGTGCACCTCAGAAAACTCCTCGCAGGAAGCTAGCATTTTCTCCAGAAAGGATACCTCTGCGTTCAGCCGCTGAGGCCCCACCAAAACCTAAGTCTGTCCAAACAACCTCTGACAAAACAGAGAAGACAGATTCTGTTATTCTGAAATGGCAACCTAAGGGGATGACAGCAGTTTCTACATCAACAACTACTAAGGTCCCTGACATACAACCAGAAACTCAAGGATCTACTCCAGCCCTTAGCAGATTATCAGCTAAGACGACTCAAGTTCTCACGGGTCAGAAGGCTGTCACTCAACAATGTGATCAGCCCTTCCCTCAGTTCGTAGCTCAGCAATTGAAGACCGAATTTGCTGTGAAGCAAGCAGAGGCAGCTCTTATAACGTCTCAGACTAAGGCGCCTACGAGCTCGTCAGGGGTTGATAGAGACATGCCGGATGTGGATGATGAGATGCTGGAGGACGAAGAAAGTTTTACAGATGGGGATGAACCAATTCTGGATTGTAATATGGTTTTCATATTATCTTCTAGTTATGCTTTGTCTAAGCCAATCCCTACTGCGTATTTTATACAAGAGGAGGCGGCGGACAAGCCGGTTTGTCTCATTCCAGCGTCAGACGAGGAAGATCTTCCCGCCAACGAGGATTTGAATTCCTCACCAACACATGGTGACCATGAGAGGGCCGCTGATCTGGATAGTTCGCACATGGCTTTTACTAAGCCCACGTTTACAATGACTCAACATCTCAGACCTCTCTACGTTACAGCAGAGGTGGAGGGTGTCCAAGTGAATAGAATACTCATCGATAATGGCGCGGCGGTGAGTGTTATTACACTTAGTACTGTGGAGCGATTTCAGATTCCCGCGGACAAGATCCAGAACTCTTCTATTAAGGTTAGAGGGTTTGCCGGTGCTGTGGCTCAAACGGCTGGCTTCCTCGTGCTCAGGGTTAAGATCGGGCCTTCCAATGCTTGTCAGGGTCTTTTCGTGACGGAGACTACAGTCCCATATTCAATGATTTTGGGACGTGATTGGATCCATAAAACATATTCAGTCTCATCTTCACTACATCAGGAGATGCTCATGTGGGATCCAGCTTCTGATAAACCAGTTTTAATCAAGGCGGATGAGCGCCCCTTTTCTATAGCAACTAATACTTTGGAGTCGGATTATTACTACAGCACTATGCGCCCTCTTGTGATTGATGGGGTTGATAGTAAGGGTCGTCCGCTATGGGTGACATCCACTGACTTAACACGGTGGGGATTAGCTCAGGCTCAGGCAGACTGTTCTCGGCCTGTTTCCATCGATTTTCAACCAATTGTCAACATGATTGACAGTTTTACACCTGAGGAGACAGAAGCTGTAATCTCTTTGCTACAGCGACTGGCAATGTTTAGAGCTGAGCAGTTAGCTTCGGATACGGTCACTCTAGTTGAGTGTATCGATGAAGACGACGTCATCACTACTGAAGAAGTAGAACCCATTCCACCAGCACCAACTGCTTTAGACGACACTCCGCCTAAGGTGCGTGACCCAGTGGAGAGGATTAATCTTGGTACACTTGAAGAACCTTTAGAGGTTGGGATTAGTCAGCAGCTAGAACCAGAACTGAGGTAGCAATTAATCAATTTGTTGCAAGAATTCAAGGATTGCTTCGCGGAAAAGTATCAGGATATGCCTGGACTGTCCAAGGATTTGGTGTGCCATCGATTACCTATTCGGGACGGCGCCAGGCCTGTTCGGCAAGAACAGAGGCGAATGAACGCCGAAACCGCTATGGCGGTCAAGAAGGAAGTTCAGAGCATGGTGGATGCAGGAATCATCCGTCCAGCCCAATATACACAATGGTTGGCGAATGTGGTTCATGTTAAGAAAAAGAATGGCAAAATCAGGGTCTGTGTTGATTACAGAGATCTCAATGCTGCTTCACCAAAGGATATATACCCTATGCCTATTGCGGATCTTTTGGTGGATGCAGTTGCGGGGCACGAAATGTTATCATTCATGGATGGCACGGCCGGTTATCATCAAATACCAATTTACGAGCCGGACATTCACAAGACTGTGTTTCGTTGCCCAGGCTTTGCTGGAGCCTTTGAATATCTTAGCATGCCATTTGGCCTAACCAATGCGGGGGCTACGTATCAGCGTGCTATGAACTTAATCTTTCATGACATCCTTGGAGTCATTTTGGAAGTTTACATTGACGACGTGGTGGTTAAGTCTAAATCCAGGTTAGATAATATTGGCCATCTACGTGATGTTTTTACACGGATGAGGAAGCATCAGCTCAAGATGAATCCAGCTAAATGCATTTTTGGGGTTCATGCTGGTGATTTCCTTGGCTTCGTAGTACATGAAAAGGGCATTGAAGTGGCAGGAGATAAAGCACAAGTTGTGTTAGACGCCCCAGCACCTAGGAACAAGAAGGAGCTTCAAAGTTTGCTGGGTAAGATAAATTTTCTGCGACGCTTCATCTCTAACTCAACTGGGAAGATTGCTCCTTTCTCTCCTTTATTAAAACTCAAAAAAGATGAGCACTTTGTTTGGGGACCTGAGCATCAAGCGGCGTTCGATAAGATTAAGGAATATTTGGCTAGTCCGCCAGTGTTACGACCGCCAAAACCAGGAGTCCCACTCAAGTTATACATCTCTGCATCTGACAGCTCTGTTGCTAGACTTTTGGCTCAGGATGAAACTACTACGGAAGGTAAGAAAGTCGAATACGCGGTTTCTTATCTCAGCAGAACACTTTTGGATGCAGAAACACGATACTCTCCTATCGAGCGCCTATGTTTGGCGTTGTACTTTGCCGCGACCAAGCTTCGTCACTACATGCTTTCCTTTACTACCATTGTGGTAGCTCAAACGGACTTGGTCAAATACATGCTTACCCGTCCTATCTTAAGAGGTAGGATTGGTAAGTGGGTCTTGGCTCTCTCTGAATTCTCATTACAGTATGCACCGCTCAAGGCAATGACGGGTCAAGCGGTCACTGATTTCTTACTTCATCACCCTTTAGACGAATCGGTTGAGGATCCTATCCCTTTTGTCAACATGGTCGGAACGGTGCCGTGGATCCTATACTTTGATGGAAGTAGTACAAACTCTTTGGCGGGCGCAGGAATTTGCATCCAGAGTCCATCCGGGATAAGCCACTCCTATTCCTTTCAGTTGGAGTGGACGTGCACAAACAACCAGGCTGAATATGAAGCCCTTATTATTGGTCTGGATCTCCTACTGGATATGGACGCTAAAGAGATCGAAGTATATAGTGATTCTCTATTAATCATCAAGCAGCTGTTAGGAGATTACAAATGTGTTTCTTTCCACCTAATACATTATTGGGAACGAGCATCAGAGTTGTTGGATCAATTTACTGATGTGGTGCTCGACTACGTCCCTCGTGAAAAGAACTTTGCAGCCAACGAGTTAGCACAGCTCGCCACTGGCATTACTCTTGCCAACAGCGTTAAGGAACGCATCTTGAAAGTAGAACGCCGGACGTTACCATCTTTTGCTGCACGAAGGGAACAACGAGGTGATTGGTTGGTTGCTACCTTGGACACTATTGACATTGACTGGCGGCAACCAATCATTAAATATTTACAAGACCCTGCTGCCCCATCTGACAGGCGAACTCGGTACTTAGCTACTAATTATCTACTCCAGGGAGACGAGTTACTCCGCCGGGGTGAGGAAAGCGTAGACCTCAGATGTGTCTTTGGCGTAGAAGCCAAGAGGCTAATGCGCGAAGTCCATCTGGGAGTATGTGGTTCGCACCAAAGTGGATCAAAGATGAGGTGGCTAATCCGCCGTTATGGTTATTTTTGGCCATCTATCCTTAAAGACTGCATCAGCTTTGCCCAAGGCTGTGTTGATTGCCAGATTCATGGACCGGTTCAACGGATTTCTAATATCCCAATGCAGCCTATCATCAAACCTTGGCCAGCCAGGGGTTGGGCACTTGACTTTGTTGGGGAAATCCATCCGAACTCCTCTCTCCAACATAAGTACTTGCTGATTGGCACAGACTTCTTCACCAAATGGGTGGAGGCCATCCCTGTTCGAAATTGTGACGCTGCAACAATCATTCGCTTTATATTTCAGAATATCATTTGCCGTTATGGCATTCCTGAATGTATTGTGGCGGACAGGGGGGCAGCGTTCATGGCAGAGAGTACGCAGACGTTCATTCAAGATTATGGCATTCAGTTTTTGTACTCTTCGCCGTACTACGCACAATCGAACGGTCAAGCTGAAGCTAGCAATAAGGTGATTATTTCTATCATCAAAAAGATGCTGGCGGATAATCCTCGGACTTGGCACACGGAGCTAGACAATACTCTTTGGGCGTATCGTACGTCCAAACGAACTCCTACAGGCACTACTCCTTATGCCTTAATGTTTGGCCATGATGCTTTTCTTCCTTTGGAAATTAATGTTCGCTCTCTCTGAGTTCGCGAGCAGCATCAATTAATCGGAGATGACTACGTTCAGGCGATGTTCCAGGAACATGAAGATCTCGACGAGCAGCGACTAGACACTTTACAGAACATAGTCTTGGAGAAGAAAAAGGTCGCCAGAGCGTACGACAAAAGAACTAAGGGTAAGTCTTATGGTGAAGGCGATCTGGTCTGGAAGGCCGTGCTTCCTTTTGGCGAACGAGATACTGGACGTGGTAAATGGTCTCCCAAATGGGAGGGCCCCTTTGTCATTGATCGGATTATTGGCAAAGGTGCTTATCAACTTAGAGATTTGGAGGGTGAGGTCCATCGTAACCCCATTAATGGGCGCCACCTTAAGAAGTACTTCCCTAGCGTTTGGGAATTTGAAGAGCCACTCGCTACGGTCGAGACCGGGGGGCAAACTTCAACTTGAAGACCTCCTATCAATACACCAACACTCTGCCTTAGTCCCCTTGGCTTTGGCAGCATACTTCGCCTCAGCCTAAGGTTACTAGGGGGGCAATACAAGGGATACTCTTCATAGAAGATTTGGCGATTCAGTCCGTTAGTGGTGCAGTTCGCCAATGATACTTACACAATTTAGACTATGAATCTGTTCAAGGTTCATTAGTTTTGTAGTTTGCTTTCTTTTGTTATGAATCTGTTTAAGGTTCGTTTACTTAGTTAGATTGAGAATCAATGTTTATGGTTTTCAACAATTTTTCGTTTTCAACAATTTTTGTTCATTCAACACGGAAAACAGCAAATTTTTTGTTTTTCGACAAGGTCAATATGATATAAATTTTATTGATTCTATTTCGAGAATGACTTTGCGGTCAAGAGCTTTACAAGTACAAAATTACATAAATTCCTATACTTTTAAATTTCTTGAACGAAAGAGAGAAAAGGATCTGTTTCACAGATTCTTTTGGGGGTGGATGTGTATAGTTCCTCCTCCAATCTCCTGCTCCAATCCTCATCGCTTTCACCATCCCGTAAGTTTCTTCATCCACCAATACCTTTATTTGAAACCTTACCTCAAAGGGAAGGCCTTGAAGGTTGAGAGAAGAGCGAAGGGATGAGGATGTGGATGCCAGCCGACGGTCACCTCTGGTCACTAACAGGATTCTGAAAGATCACAGAAGGAAAGTGACCGTCATGGTGGCGGATGGGTTCTAAGCCACCAGCAGCTATTATACCCCGGAGAACAATAGAAGAGCTCCTGATTTTGGAGATTCCATTCGTATTCCATGTTCTCTAGGGGGCATAATACCGGATTATGCGACTTAGAACATATTTAATACTAGATTATGCGACTCAAGGTGTTTTGACAAACATCTCCATAAGATCTGGAGGAAAAGACTCAGGAAGCCATAGAGGCTTGGTGGAGAAACTGGAGAATGAAATAGACATATTGAACATAAAAGAGATGATTTTAGTTTCGATACTAAGGGCTTCGTTTTATAGCGAATGGCGTGTGAAATTCAACGGCTGGGATGGATTAGGGTTTCATATCATTGGTCTTATCAAAATAATGAAGGTGTTTATGGTCTTCAACCGTTTGCAGGCACGGGGAATCACAAGTTTTGAATTTCGGTTTGACTGTTGACCGTATCTTGAAAAATTGACAGTTCCAGATAAGGATTAATTAAGGTTATGCTAAACGGGCCAGTTAGGTTTGGGCCTCGCATATGGGTTGGTTGAGGAACACTTATCCAATATTATAAAAAAAAAATGGATACATTAAGGGAAGTCCAATTTACTCTGGGGGCATAGATGAAAATTCAAACAGTTCAAAGCCTAGTCTAGCAAGTTTCGCCTTCAAGTGTTGGAATTCAGCTTTTGAGTTCGATGTATCTTTTTGGCTCCTCTCTGCCTCGCTCTTAAGCTTGGTGAGCTGAGTCCTCTGTCCAGCTGCTGCATCGAGACGACTTTGCTGCCTTGCGTGTATTTGAGCTATCTTCTGCTCAATCTGCTCCTTTTCTCGTTCCAGACGCTTGATTTCTGCTCCATCTTCCTGTTCCACAGAGAGCATCAGCGAGGAATAGGAGCTCACGGCCTTAGACAGAATTAAAGTTTTTTCCTGGGCAATGGCTTCCTGTTTGGGGATCTCATTCGCCTTGTTCTGGAAAGTCTCAAGGAGATTGGGAAAGATGTCCAGAATTTCCTTTATCCTTGTTTGAGCTATGGCGGGCAGGATTTGAACTTGATTCTTCACGGTCTGCAGCGCGCTGTGGGTCCTTTCACGAACTCTTGCATCCGTAAGATCCTCTTGGAAGATCTTGCTGAAAAGGTCCCAAGCTTCTTGCAGTTCTGCTGCATCTTGCTGAGGAATTGGCGGTTGCAGTAACGGATCATCGCCAAGCAGTGGGATGACCTGGAAGCTAGGAGTGCTGGTTTGAGGAGAACTGGATGCAGAAGGATCCTTGTCTTGGACATTCTGCTGGGGGCAGAACAGGACCAGGCGCCGTTCGCCAACGCTCTCAATACTCCTAGGCTGGGTAGGAGTCTCTTTCATCTGAAAAGAACGCAGGTGTAAGGGGAATTAATATTTTAACAATCTAAAACTGAACTGATTAAGGGTTGTTTTAGGGGTACCTCTGAGCCAGAAGGAGTATCCGCTGGATTTTCCATTGTTGGGATGGTTTGCTCCACAGGTTCGCCTTGACGTGAGGCTGGGGACATGTCTTGGTAAAGGCTCGCGTCTATCACCACATCTGGGTTTGCTTCCAGATATTCTTCTACCGGTACCCCAATCACTTCTGGTCCAGGGAGTGGATCCGGTTGTGTCACCTTTGATGTTCTTGCTACGATCGCTGGTGCTGTTGAAGCGCTGGCGGATGAAATTCCCTCCATTGCTTTCTCTGTGAAGAAGGCTGGACTGGTCAGTGGATCATGGGAAGCTGAGGTTGGAGCAGCGGCCAGAAGGGTGTAGATGGTACCTGTTTCAGCAGGAAGCCAATTTAATGGAGTTGCATCAATAGGAAGTTTTCTCCTACTTTGATCAAGACGGATTTCATATGCTCGCCAGGCGGATGAAATCTCAGCCCAAGTATCTGGAACTCTAAGTCCAGGCTCGGGACCGCCCGAAGGTGAACTAGTGGAGCTGGAGAACTCACCAGAGGAAATTTCAATTGGGTTTGGCATGGCGGGAGTAGTGCTGGAGGCTGGTCTTACACTCCGTCTCAAGTATAGCCCCTGTGGAAGGAAATTCGCCAACTACGTCAGGTTTATAATTTGGTCTAAAAAGAATAGTTGGCGGATGGCAGATATTTTGGCGGATTAATAATGACTTACTGGCATATTGTCTTCCTCGTCTTCTTCTTCTTCTTCGACCACTGGAGGGGGAGATTTTACTCTTTTCCTGCTTTTGGGTGCCGTTGAAGGGGTTGCAGGAGCTTTCCTTTTCTTTTCGGCAGGGAGCACTTTCTTTGAAACCTGTGGCATAAGAATCAGTTAGTGGTTTTTTTTTTTTCTAAACTTATCCATAATCAGGGTAAGTTATGACTTAGCGAATGATCACCTGAGTTTCTTCAACTGGTAATTCAGGGTGCAAAGGACCCCCGTCGAGCGCCATCTTGTCGTAGTCAGTAAGGCAATTGCGATGTCTCCTGAATACCTGTTCAAAGTAGTAGAGGGACCCCTCCTTCTGAAAATCCTTCCCACGAATTCTTTGCCACCAAGTGTCATAGTCAACGGTGGCTTCCTTGGAGATTACTAGCTCCATGCATTCTTCTGGAGCGGGGAGAGTTGCTGGACGCAGGCAAGAAGAGCATGGAACGTTGGGAGTCACAGGCGTGCTCTTGCTTGGTCGCCAGGCTGAGAAAATGTTGCAGCTTTGGATTGGCGGGTAGGGGGCATGCTGCGTAAAGCCGAATTGGCGAGCGAAAAGAGGAGGGGCATACACTTCTGAGCCCTGGCCGCCTCTGTTTGAGTTGAAAAGTGGGAGGTCCGCCATTGATATGCATTGTAGAAAGAGACTTCTTCTTGCATTACTTTGATCTATAGAGGGGAAGAAGCCGGTCTTTAGAGCATGAGGGTGCTTGCGAGTGAGCAACATCTGAGCTTCTGAATAGAAGCCTGGCGCATCCGTCTGATATATAATGTCGAAACACGCTGCATAGCCTTGCCCGTACATTGGTTCTTGGCCAACATATGCTGCGCCTGTGATTCTGTTTTCACCAATGTCTCTTGGTTCTGAGGCGAGTCCCGGAAAGTACATGTTCGCCCAGATATCCAGGATCCAAAGCGGTCCAGGAACTGTGAGGTTGAAAGGGTTCATGGTTAAGGTGTGTAGTCCCCGGTATAGATGTGCAAGGACTATCTGTGCAAGGCCGATCTCTTTGTGAGCGTAAAGGATTTCCGCCATCCTTCTGTAAGTTCTTGACATCTTGGAGGCGGTTGAGCAGAATATGAATTTGTTGAGCCAAAAATCAAGAAAACAAATTCCTCCAATGTTGTCAGTTCTATGACTGAATTCATTCATCCAGGCTTGATAGCTGAAGTTGCCGGTGATGTGCATGACGGAGGATGGAAATCGATCTTGGGAATAGTCATCCGCGTCGAAGGGTTTATCGCTTAGAGGAAATCCTAGCCCGGCATATAAGTCGAGGAGGGTGACACTAGCTTGCCCAAAACGAAAATCAAAGGTGTTGGAGGATGAATTCCATAAACTTACTAGGGGCAAGAAGACGCATCGATTTCCGCCTTTCTGGTTTAGATTGAAACAGAGCTCCAAGACTTCAGTTATTCCAGCGCGATTCCATCTCAGGGCATCTATTGTTTCTCTGGCTTTGTACCAAGTAATCATTTCTGAGGTGGGTAGTGGCCAGCAACCAGTAGTAATGGGGGCTTCGAAGTGGCTTGAGCATTTCGGAAGCATGACATCCTGATCGCGAAAGGCTATTGGAGGCGGACGGCAGTGATCCACAAATGAGGACATGCCTTGGAGGGTGACTTCTCTTTGCTTCGGGCCTAGTCCGGCACGATTATAGTCATCTGGGGAGATTATTGAGGTGCAGTAGGGGCTTCCGATTTCGATGACGGCTTTCTGAATTCTTTCTTTGCCGCGAAGTGCTTCTGAGTGCTCGATCTCTAAAGCCATGATGATTGATTTGAGATTTTGGATTGGTTTTCACGTTCTCGGATTGTGGCTTTATAGAATCTGAAGGGGGGTCTCTGGATTTCTGAATCGGTATGATCTGAAGCGGTTTAGGGTTTATTGAACAGTCGTCTGAGCTCAATTTGGTAAAGTTGCATCGATTAGAGGGAACGACGTGTTCGTCAGATTTTTAAACAAGTCCGAGTGGGCTTTCTCAGCCTTCTTCAATTTCAATGGGCTTTTAATTTCGAAGGTTGGGGGCAATGTTTGGGCCTAAATTAACATTTATCCAGGACTTTGGGCTGAAGCCCGTAGGGTTATCCATTGGCGGGTAATCCGATTTCATTTAAATCAGTTTCTATCTGGGAAAAGGTTTGGAGTCTGTCTTCGAGTCTGATTTGGAGTTGGTTTAAGATAATACAATCCTATTCGATATCAGAATCCATATGCTTGTTACATATGTATTTGGGGTTTTAAGATCACTATATAAAGAACTCTAGGACAACGTAAAAAGGGTTCTCAACCATACAACTACAAGCTTTTGCCCTGCAAATCTTACAAGCCTCTCCGGAGCAATCTTACGCAAACTGCCTTCCACCAACCGCAAACAACCACTCTTCCAACCTTGCTGCAACCTTGCTTGCCGCCGTTGTCGAAAGTGCCTTGCATTCGTGTCGAAGCATCGCTAAGACCTATCGCTTCCAGCATCCGCACGTCCCAGCACACCTGCACCAGTCGAAGTCGCCTACTCGCGCCGATCAGAGCTGCAAACTTGCGTCGTGTCCGCGTTCGCTGAAGCACCCAGTGTCAGTCGTCACGTCTTGTGACAAATCGAGTCGTTATCCCGGTAATAGTCTTTCCCAATCTGCTAAAGGTTGGACGAACGCCATCCGCGGTCTTGATACTTAGCTCTGCTTTGTATCCCAGGATCGAAGTAAGATATCTCAATCTACCGAAAGGTTGAGGAAAAATCCTAGTAATCGTTTACTTAGGTCTTGTTCGAGCCCTTACGCCGGTTTGTCAACGCCCGCGTACAGTTGCTTGATCAAGAAGTCAGGTAGCAGGGAGCAAACGAACACGTTCGCCAGAGTCATCCGCTCGCCAAGGTTGATTCGCTCGCCAGACGTCGTCCGCCACCAAGGTTGTACCTAACCCAAAGGTACTGGCACGCTCACACCAGGACTGAAACTTACGTCCGCCACCCCCACGTGTTGATAGTTCTACAGGAGTAAAATCCGACGCGAACAGTATGCTTTCGAATTCAATGGTGAATATTCTGTTGTATCTTAATTTGATTGGAGGTTAATTAGCAGTTTGCCCAGATCTGTTGGTATGGAATGATGTGTTATTGTCTGGTGACTAAATCATATAGACTTGTACGTTGAGAGTAGTTCTCGAGTGGGGACTTATTTATTTAGTTTCTATATAAATGGAGTGGGAGTAATTTCTTTGTACTAGAAGTCTATTGTTGTTAAAACGTTTTTCACGGTGCGGTTTTGTTTCTTTCACTCGAGTTCCCAGTCCCTTGTTCCATGTTCTTAGGTTGTTATATTCAAATTACGTGACTTGGAGTTGAAAAAAGGAGCTGGAGAAATCGTTTAGTATCTTCTTATGCTCCTTTTCCAATTCTCTATTGTGGAGTTCTACATAAAGACCATTGCAATTGAATTTCTAGCAGGGATACAAATATTAGATCTATATGCCCAAATATTCATGAGAGTTTATAAGATCATACATAAATGTACCAAGACACCTGTATAATGTAATCAGTTGGTTCTCGAGCTTGTTGGGTTGTTGAAAACCATGCGTGCTTGGTATAATTTTGTTGGAACATTTTATTTATGAACATATGAAATTATTGCTTAAATTGATGAACCGTCCCGTTTCGGTCACGAGATCGATCTCGTTTAGTCCCGGTCTCATCCCGCTTCCGTACGGAATACGGGTCTGGCGGGATCACTTTTCAAAAAATTTAATTCCGTCCCGTCCCTTTTAAAATCTCACGGGACAAGACCAAAATCAGGTAAATCTCGTTTTATCCCGTCCCATGCCCAACTCTATATATCACCGTTGTTATACGTTGGACAGTATAACCTAATTCCTTAATTTTTAAAATTTCCATTTCAAACTGCTGCAGCTAAAGCTTTCCATAAATCCATGAAAACGCATGGTATGGCTGCTAACATGGAACGTTTCCCTCGTTTGGTTCTTACACCAAAACAAAAAAAGATCACATGGATAGTTTGATCTCACATATATAACGTACATTACCAGCACAAAACCCCCCACATGCTTTTAGTAGTACTGAACGTTAATACGTTATGGAACTAACAGTTCCAAGTCCTGATATGCTTAACTGCATGTTCTTGTTTATCATGAAACTCTGTACCTTCGTCGACAGAAATTAAGGTTGATGATGGTCGACATATGTATAGTTCAAGTACGTATCTGGCTACATGTTTGACTACAACCATTGAGTAGTTTGACTTATTGAAAGCTAAGTCCATGAAATGGTGCTAGCTAGCTAGCTAGCTCTCTTGCTTGCTCAATATATAGAAAGGGATGTATCATGTTAATCACAATATATGATAATTAGTGAGTAGTTTAAACATCAAAGTCTACGAACAACTTCTTACTTAAAACAATAATTATAGGATTTATGAAATACAAATAATGTCCTCCGAAAGTAATTAAGAGTCTAACCCAGGTTAGTAGCAAGAATACTATTGCTAAAATACTCTTTAACATATTTATATCAATAGTGACATATCAAAATATGCATAATTGAGACAATGGCTTTGCTTTATCCAACAAATACATACTGACTTGGAATTTACTTTGACTGTCAAAGTAAATATTCTTATATTAGAGTATGGATGTTGGTCAGTGTTGCATTACACAATGTATGCTATAATTAAGTTCTTGTACAAAATCAGAGTCAACTGAGTTAATTTGGGTTTGCTCTAAGTAATAAAATTTGTAAACTTTGTTAAACAAACACTTTGAAACACCAAAAACAGATGGAGCTAGCCTTAATTTAGGGGTTAAACTCATAATTGTAAAAAGAAACAATAATTTTTCTAATAATCATCAAACATTATTTTTATTCATGTACTAGAATCAACTTTGGACTGTGACGAATTCACAAACTATGCATGCGTAATTACATTTTGCAAAGTCTTGCTTAAGATACTTGATTTTTTTTTTCTTTCAAAACTTAGTATGTATATATGTATTTAGTACCTATTTACGCAGTAACATTTTTTTATCACATCCACTGGTCCACCTCATTAGTCACTTACAATAATATCAAGACTCACGCATCTACTTTCCGATTATCATATGCAAATGATCATATTTGAAATACAAATCCACGCACATATATAATTACTCCATCAGGTTCATAAAAAAGATCTACAATAAAATAAAGAAAAAATTAATTGATAAATTTTCGGATAATATTTCTTATTTTTCCAAACATCCGAACAGATTGTTCATTTCCCTTATTTTTCTATTCCCATAGAATGACAAAAGAATTACTTTTCTTTCAAAAATAAACCTGAATTCACTCCTTAATCATCACTTACTATGATCTCAAGGCTCACGCTTCTATTCTTCAATTTTCACATTTAATTTAGATCTGATACAATACTAAACCTATATAATCACTTCATCATGTTCATGTATGAACCCATTTTTAGCAAGTACAACGCTCTCTTTTGGTGTTCTCTACTTAATAATATAAAACTCTAAAACTCTAAAGTACAAATAAATACCTGAATTTTGAAGCTCATTTCAATTAAATACCTTATCTATAAATTATTTCAAATAAATACCCGAACTTTGAAGCTCATTTCAATTAAATACTCTATCAATAAATTATTTCAAATAAATAAACTATGTCTTATAACCCTAAACTTTTAGCTTTCTCCCTCAACATATTTAAACTTAAACGAAAGTAGTACATTGCAAAATGGAAATCAACATTATTGTATGTTAAGTTGATTTCCATTTTGCAGTTTGCAATGTAGTACTTTCGCTTAAGCTTAAATGTTGAAGGAAAATGCTGAAAGTTTAGGGTTATAAGACATACTGAGCGAGAATAAGTTTGTGTTGCCTAAAATACCCTCGATGGCGGGTCCAGTCAATAAGTCAAACACCCCTCATAAATAAGTTAACGGTTATTTAAACATGAATGTCTAACGAAGTTAAAACTTTGTAGGATTTTATATAACTCAGGTATTTATTTAAAATAATTTATAAATTGAGTATTTAATTGAAACGAGTTTTAAACTTCAGATATTTATTTGTTCTTTACTCAAAATAAAATTTGGAAGAATAAAGAAAAGAAATTAGACAAGAATAAGAGCCACCCCTTGATGTGCTAATTGCATTGCTTAGTCTTCCTCCTCGTAAACTCTTCATTACTCTTTTTGTCTCTATAAACAAACTCTCCCTCACTCTCTGCCAAGTTGCCATAAACTCTGACTCTCTCAAAATTCTAAACCAAAGAAAAAAAGAAGAGAGCTCCGACTAGCTCTGAGTCCAATACACACTCTCTCTCTCTCTCTCTCCTTTTCTCTTTCCCTCTGTCGATTTTTTTCCATCTGTGGAATCATTCTTTATTGCGATTACATCCCAATACAGTCACCCCCGTAATCAACCCGATACCATAATTGTTTCCCTTATTTATTTCTCTCTTTCTCTCTTTGTGTGTTTTTGGGAAGGTGCCAAACAATCCTCAACATGCAAAGCTAGAATGAAATATAGCTTCACGCATTGAATTCTGCAATCCCATTACATTACAGCTCATTTCTCATTGATTTGGGGAGCGTTAACCTTTTCTGGGTACTTACCCAACACCCAGAAACTGAGTTTGGTCTGTGAGACAGAACAGGAGTTGTGATACGATGAAGAACGAAGAACAAGCTCGGTTTCTGTTTGGGATTTCTCTCTCCGACAGACCCAAATGGCAGCAATTCCTGCTTTGCTCTTCTGGGTTCTTCTTTGGTTATCTTGTTAATGGTGTCTGTGAGGTAAAATTCAATCTCTTTGGTTTCAAGCTTTCTGGGTTCTTGTGTTCTGTTTCTTTTGAATCAAGCAAAGGGTTATGCTTTAGCTTCTGGGGAAGAAAGATTTTTGTTCCTAAAAGAAATTATTTTTTTTAGGTTGGTAGTTGTTTTTCACTGTTTTGATTTTTGTTTGGTTGCTTAAAGTTCTCAGATGAATTTAAAATGAAGTTTTAATCCTCTGTTTTGGGTTATGGGACCAAATGGTGTGATTATTTTATTGGTTTACTTTTGGAGGAACATGAATGCAGCTCATTGCACGTTCAGATATGACTTGATTTTTGGTACACACTTTGTTAAATTTTTTTTTAATTGCTGATTGAATCTTAATTTTTTTTGCCCCATTTGCAGGAATATGTGTATAACAGGTTACATTTCAGGTAAGGTTAACATGTTGGAATTTGTTTTTGATTTTGTGGGAGTGTTTGGTTTTGGGATTCAAATGGGACCTGCTTGTTGTTCTGATTCTGGTGGGTTCCTTGTTGCAGTTATGGGTGGTACTTCACATTTGTACAAGGATTTGTGTATCTATTTCTGATTTATCTTCAAGGTTTTACCCCCAAGCAAATGGTGAACCCATGGAAGACTTATGTGAAGCTATCTGCTGTGCTTATGGGTTCACATGGACTTACCAAAGGCTCCTTGGCTTTTCTCAACTATCCTGCACAGCTAATGTTTAAATCAACAAAGGTAAGCAATGCTATGTTATAAACTCTGTTTGTTTCTCTGAGGCAGCCAATTTATGCATGGAAATTTCATCAAGTCGAAACATATGCAGTGTAAAACAGAGAGGATTTAAAAATTGACCGTCTCTTAGGCACATTTCTTTTCATCCATTCAAAATCTTATCTTGTTTAGTGTGGTCCGGTTTGAGATTACTGATTTTCATTTTAGGGGAAGAAGTTTGAAGTTAGTCTCTAGCTCAGTAGCTGATTAAGATCTTTGGTATAGGACAAAATTGGTTGATAAATATCTATTTGGCTGTATATGTCAAACAACAGTTACTCTTCAGCTTCTCATGTTAACTTCATGATTTTGGTCCTTTTGGGGTTTCAGGTTTTACCTGTGATGGTAATGGGAGCCTTCATACCGGGTTTGAGACGGAAGTACCCACCTCATGAGTATGTGTCTGCAATCCTTCTGGTGGTGGGTCTGATCTTATTCACCTTAGCCGATGCACAAACCTCTCCCAACTTCAGCGTGATTGGTGTTGTGATGATATCGGGTGCTCTAGTCATGGATTCATTTTTGGGTAATTTGCAAGAAGCAATATTTACCATGAATCCTGAAACAACACAGGTGATACACATTCTCTGTGGGTGTTTAAACGTGAAGTAGATACAAGTTCATGCAAAAGTTGTGACTTCAGTTATAATGTTGTTCTTAATCATATCTTTATCCACAGATGGAGATGCTCTTTTGCTCTACAGTAGTTGGTCTACCTTTCTTGGTTCCACCTATGATATTGACAGGAGAATTATTCAAAGCATGGAGTTCATGTTCTCAGGTACCTTGCCAGTTACAAAGTCTTTCGATTCCAGACATCTTATATGTCTTGCAAGCCTCACAATCACACCTAACCTTTAGATATTATGCAGCATCCATACGTATATGGTGTTTTAGTGTTTGAAGCCATGGCCACGTTTATTGGCCAAGTTTCTGTCCTTTCCCTCATTCAACTGTTCGGTGCTGCCACCACGGCCATGGTACGTTCTTCTCACAGCTTGAATTTGTCCTACATTTGTGAATGTGATATCAACATTTAATGGACGAGATATGATCTTTATTCAAGTAGCATTTTCAAAGTAATGGCCATGTTACTAGAACTACTGGGGTTCTAGTTGCATTAATTAGGCCTCATGAACATTGATGTAACAAACATATAGTACAATGTGAATTGTATAAATTCTCAATCTTGAAGTGAAGGTCCTCATTTCAATTTTTTCTGCAGATAACAACGGCTAGAAAGGCAGTGACATTATTGCTATCATACTTGATATTCACAAAGCCATTAACCGAAGAGCACGCAACCGGACTTCTGCTCATAGGTATGGGTATCACATTGAAGCTCTTGCCTGAGAATAAACCATACCAAAGGGTTACAAACTCATCATCTGGCAAACCCAAGAGTTCAAAACCAGCTGAAGATGAGAGAATTCAACTTGACCATCAACATGTTGAAGAAGATGAAGAAAAGAGGCCATTAGTCTGATACATAAGAATCTGCTTCTGCTGCACAATGTATGATTAGTCAGTAAAGAAATGATTCTGCTGAATAACATCATTTTATGATTTTTTTTTAACCTCCTGCTCTTTAGATTTGGTCTTTCTTCATTTATTCTTTATATTTTTGTGAAGTGTTAGTATCCCCACAGTTCCCCATAGTTACTGCCTTACTGGCTTTTGTATTTCTTCCTATAATTCTGTTCTCTTTTGTTGATAATGTTTTGGACCATATATGAAACATTGTTGAAAGTAGAAATCATGGTGTACAAGTTTACACATTTAAAATTATTGGAAGCTTGTATATGCATCCAATCTTTTACTTCAAAATCATACTTTATTACGAGTATGCAGCTCATAACTTCAGGTTTGGTACAATTTGATTGATACTATAAACTATAAAATTGTTATGACCAAAATACAGAGTACGGAATTATAACAAGACCAAGTAGCTGACTGCGTGCACTGCGCTCTTTAGTCATTACCAACAAATTAAACGGCACTTTCATTGGTGCTACTTATAAGAACATTTTTCTTGAAAACAACCTACCTATAAGAACATTGAACACTTGAAACCATCCATTTGTGGACGTTACTTAAGTGCACACTGAACACTTAGAACATCAATTGTGGACGTTATGTGCTTAAAATATGGTTATATCAAAATACATGTGATAAAAATTGAAAAGTATAAACACAAAGAAGTTAATTTATTTTTAACTGTAAAAGTTAACGTTTTTAATAGAATGGTAATGCAAAAGTTAACGTTAATCTCCTATATTGGAATTAAATCTCATATATTATCATATTCGTAATCACCTGATAACTTGTGAACAGAATAATGAAGATTATCAATAAGATGATCATAATCCCTTGATTTGCAATTTGATACATCATTAGTGGAAAACTAATTGCTTAGCAGGTGTCTAAAACGACAAAAGACAAACTATAATAGAAAAAAATTCCACATCAATATGTACCATCATTAGTCAATTTTAGTCTTATTATTTTTGTTAATTTGGGTTATTGATTCGTTGACAAATGCTAATGAAGCTAGAACAATCTTTAATAATGGATCGAATCAGGCTGTACATGAGCAAAGCAAACATGCCTTGTTCATCGGCAGCAAGCAGTGTCCGCTGCCCCGTCAATTTGGTTAGGTTGCGTTCTATGGTGATGAAGAGGATCAAATCAGTTTTTGGATTTGTGTGATTGTACTCTCATTTGGTCATCATGTTTAGATTAGAATGGTTTACACTTTATTGGTTATCTATTTGGATCGATTATTGCAATTTTCTTCAATCATGGAAATGATGAAAAGGAACAAAATCACATAATCGTAAATATTGCTAAATAATACATGGATGAAGATTATTACATATTTAAAATACATATCAGATATTGTTTCTATTTTTTTTTTTTTTTTAATAAGACATGGCTAATATATTGATATCAAAAGCCAGAAATGGCCGTTACATATCCTCCCTCTACAGACATAGGGTAGATAAAGAGTTTGTGGTAGTAGCACAAACGATACATAGAAATATGTCAAATCATTTGAAGGATTTCGCGCTCATCAGAGAGCCCATAGACTATTAACTAGTACATAGTAGATAGGCCGAGACACTAGATTCGATGACTGCACTCAAAGTGCTTTGGTTCCTAATACAAGGAATTATTAGTAATAGATAACATAAAACATAAATATGGACTGAAAGTAATACCCTAGCCCAAATAGCATGTCCAAAGGTAGTCTTCTGAGGCCCAATCCATGAGGCCCGTCATTGATTTGGGCCAGACCACCAACCTTTGCATCTGCCGTCGTACGAACTATCCGACCACCAACGACGACTTCGACCTACATTACTTGTGCCGTCAAGATGATATCAAGCTGAGCCGCAAGAACCAAATCAAAGGAAGGGTTGTTCAGCTTCATCCACACGCCCACCATCGTACCTGTTTCTGCACAAACCCGTAGGCCTAGTAGAAACTGGTGAATTTAGATGTGATCTCCTCCTGTAAACCTGCTAACTAAGGGGAATACCGGGCGGGCCGGTCTTCTCCTCTCCGATGCCTAAATTAGTACTGTTGGGATAAATAGATAACTTAAGCAGGAATAATAAGCAATGGGAGAGATCAGTTACCTATTAATGAGGGTAGTTGAGGCCCTTATATAGGTGGTCGAGCGTGAGGTCTGGTCTTACTCTTCGATGTGGGACTGGTTCCCTTCTGTTTGTACATAAAAGGACACCTATGGTGGTCTGTTCAGCAGGCTGGCGTCCCCGGTTCCCGGGCCCCTGGTCACAAGGTAGACTGCTGGGCCTCAGGTCTAG
This sequence comes from Potentilla sterilis, assembly GCA_963682095.1. NCBI lineage: Eukaryota > Viridiplantae > Streptophyta > Magnoliopsida > Rosales > Rosaceae > Potentilla > Potentilla sterilis. The sequence goes on along the minus strand of OY821763.1, from coordinate 41,677,418 downwards.
GTGCTGGTGATCCTACTCCGGGCCTCAATCCGACCCCGGGCATGCTGGCTGCGGGTCTGTGGGCCTGTGTAGCCCCTCTGTGGCTACTGTCAATAGTACCCTATCCCAGCCAAATCAAATCTGAAAACGTCATGAAAGAAACCCCACCCGGTAGAGCCTTTGGAACCCTAGAGTCGACATCCTCGTCCGACAGCAAATCCAAGAAGGCGAGGCCGGAGGCTTGCCGCGGGTGCCGTCGAACGAGAAGAGATTTGTTAAAGGTGAGCCGCCCTTCTTTGGTTCTCCGCAGATCTCACAATGGATGTCAGGACTTTTTTTATATTGTTTCTAATTTGAAGTGCATAACAATATTGTTTCTGCACAAACCCTGGGGCCTGGTAGAGACAGGTAAATCTTCGTACTAACTCCTGCAAACCTGCTTACTAAGGGGAATACCGGGCGGACCGGTCTTCTCCTCTCCGATGCCTAAGTTAGTATAGTTGGAATAGATATAACTTAAGCACGTATATAAGCGGTAGGAAGGATCAGTTACCTATTAATGAGGGTAGTTGGGGCCTTTATATAGGTGGCCAGTGATGGAACTGTTATCCAAGCACAAAGTACCTGCAAAACAACTTCATACACATAATACCCTTCTTTTGTCAATTGTAGTTAGGACAAGTAGGGATCGTTCTATCCGGGGAAATCAAGGGTTTTCAATCACACAAAGTGTTGCACATAAAAAGGGGGGTGTCGAATTTTTATCTAATTTCCTACTGATTTTTACTAAATTTAAATCCTAAATTATTATTTACATTTGATCAACATCTTCCACACAATCACCAAACACAAATCTCATTATACATGCAACAAAATTAAAACAAGTAATAGGGGCAGCAAACATAAAACGATTTCAAGATTAATTAAGTTCCAATTTAATTAGGGCCAACGCAGCTTATCCTAATTATTCAAGACATCATAAGTATTTAGAATCCGAAACGCGCGCAATCCTAAACATGGTACTAATCGGTTTAATAACACAACGCATGTAAATTAAACACAAAAAGCACATAAGCACATATTGTCGAATTGGAACATGTTAGCAAGTATGGCGTCACCCATCTCACATCGACATGTAAATTTCCATAATTACTCTAACCCTTAGATTAATACATATCAAAACCAACAACGCGTGTGAATCAACATGTATTAAATCGGCATATGAATTCAACATCTAGATAACACTCATGGCCTGCGAATGCATCTAGACATCTCCTTCGGTTCCACACGAATTAAGAAAATAAACCTAATTAAATCAAGAACACATTCAAAACCTACTGCCCATACAACATATTTAATCATATCACATGCATAAATCGGCAATCATATATAAAATTCCCAAACATTTATAACAAAGATCCAAAGATCCCATATATGATTATCAATACCGAAATTAAAACCAAAAACCAAAACATTCTTCATAGACAAAGTTATGTTTAAATACAAAGAAACAAAAACCAAAATAATACAATCCATATTACAACCTTGGTTAAGATTCGGCAAGGATTGGTGAGATGGTGATCGAATGATGGAAGGGTGGTGGATTCGGCTTTGCTCCTTGGTATGAAATTTGGGGAATTAATTTGGGCAGAGGTTCGGCAGCTTTTGTGGAGGGAGAGATGATAATTTTCTGTGCAAAAGCCTTGGTATTTATAGAGGAAGTAACCTAGAGAAGCCAGCCACAAACCAAAACCGAATTGGTTTAGGTTTCCTTGATTTTCTGAATTCGGCAGAATGACCTCCGTGCATTGATTACGTCATAACTCTCTCTAGAAAATAGCTATTGAGGTGATTCTAGTTGGGTTGGAAACTAGACTCCCGTAGCTTTCTATCCATATAAGGCTCGAATTCTGATTCATTGTAAGCTGTCCGGGAGAGTCCGTGGAAGTTGGATGACGTGCACAGGAATTTTCCCGAAATTAATCAAGATTTGTTGCGATTTTCTTCCTCTATTTTCTGCCGAAAATTCCCAAGATAATGACTGAATAATTGAGCAATATCTCTTTAGGTTTTCCATGAATTAATTCAGCTAAAAATCTTGCACAAAGGATGGAACTCAGTCCACATTCGTAAGCCAAATCCATGTAGAACTCGGCTTGCTTCTTCTTTTCCATTCCGAAATTAATCTTTTCTTTTCTTTTTTAATTCAGCCAAATTCTTCATGGATCAATGCTTGATGGACTGAATAATGGACTAGGCTCATAACTCATTTGGACAATTTATCCAAGAGCTAGCCGTAGCTTTCCCTAGTTGAGCCAGGAAAGCATCCTTTGTATCTTCTTTTCCTGCTTGCATCAGGGAAACTTCTTTTCTTTTGTTCTTCGACTTCTTCCTTGAAAGGATGACTCTCTAATGCTCCAATATGTTCAGTAGCTCATCACTTACAACCTTGGACACGAAATTGTTGTAGAAAAATAGAAATCCTTCAAAACGGGCAGCAGGTTCTTCCTCTCGGCAGATCTGACCTTCTTGCATTCAAACCGGCATAACTCTCTACTTAGGAGAGCTTTTTCTGCGATTCTAGTTGCATATGAAACTAGACACACAGGGCTTTCCAATGGCGTATGGCACGTTCTCTGGTTCCAAGCGATGTGTCCCACAGAAATTCCGGAAGTCAGGACACAGTCCCAGGAAAATCCTGGTAGTCCCTGGATAGGTTTGCTCAAACTGCCAAGTTGCAGCCTTCATTTGGGTGACTTCCCGAACTCCGATTGATCTGAAATTTTGACACAATACACTTTAGCTTCCCAATTATATGCAAACCAAATTTCATCAAATTTGGAAAATGATAGATCAGTTTAGCACAGGCCTCAATATCACGAAAACAACATATTTTTCACTTTTTGCTCATATTTCTTTACTTAGTCATTTTTCTGACAATTAAGCACATTTTCTCCAAAACTCTACCAAAGGGACACTAAACTAAAATATGACTCTATCTTACAAAAATAAGGGTTAAGCATTGGATAAATGGGGGTAAAAACATATTAAGAACGATGCACATTGTGCTCCTATCGACTACCCCACACTTAGCTTTTGCTAGTCCCTTAGCAAAACAAAAACAAAAAGACTCAACTACTGCCCCTAAATGATTGTCTCAGGATCTTTAAAACACATAGCTTTCAAGTTAAGCGTTTCAATGTAATCACATAAATCCCGAGCGTCATAGACATGTATCAAAGCATGAACAAGTAAGAAACGAAAATCACAAGCAATGACATGTTATGTTGATTTCATCCTCCTCACTAGGCATACTCTCTTCTTTTCACTCATGATATGGCAATTCACTCATAGTATATGCAAGAGAACAGATTGTAAGGCAACAAATAGCTCGCATATTTCATCAAATAAAAGCACTTTGTGAATCAATTTTCTGGAAAAACTTCATGCAACAACTATGTGCACAAATGAACCAAAGCCATAAGCTCACTCTTGACAAAAATCTCCACTAATCAAAGTTCACCCATTTTAAGAATCATGAAAAGATCAACATAAAGGTGATAATGGGGATTGGCATAAGGCATTCACATTTAGGAAGGTGGTGATAGAATGTCACCAAGACTTAGCAAAATTCAATACTCCTTATGACTTCACTTCAAAGGGCCAAATTTCATCATGTTGGGCCCAACTTCATTCTTTTCTTCCCCATAACGTAGTGAATATGAACAAAGGTCAAATATAGCAATGTAAGACCTTCAATTATAAAACAAACTCCAAATTCACCACAAGAACCCAATCCAAGTATTTCTTTTGCCGATTCTTTTTCTTTATTTTTCTCTATTTTCGGCTCAAATTTTTCTTTATATTTTCTGTCCGAATTTTCTTTTTGTTTCGGCAATCATGTTTCTTTCATGCTTTTGGATTGGCTCACCCCACACTTGCTTCAAATCATCACTTCAAATCACAAATTCCAATTAAATTTTACCAAGTCTTGACAAAAATGGTTAGGATAAACTGTTCTAAGCTCAAGGAATGTGAATCATGGTGATGAAATAAAATGGCTCAATGTTGGCTCAATGGGGTTAAAACTAAGGAGTCCCACGATGGGCACAAATTAGGCATAAGCTTTATTTGGCATTGGTGGTAATCCTAACATGATCTTTTCAATCCTTTTCAAAATCAAGGCATTTCATGAATAATAGTCTCAAAAATTGTTAAGAGCAAGTTCTAGCATTCTAGAGTTCATTAAAAGCTATGACACATAGTCATTGAATAATCAAAGAATAATGAAGTTTTGAAAAATTCTGCCAATTTTTTATATTTATCGCTCATGAAGAAAGTATATGGCATCAAAGCTCACATATGTTATTATGGAATAAAATCAACACAAACATGCATGCTTATTACACAAATAAATCCAAGTCTCAAATGTTCATACCAATCACAAAGTCCATGAAACTCACAATTATTTTCAAGATTATGCGAAACCATCATCTATGTACTCAAAGATATAATCATCATAGACTATTAGGGGCACCTAAGACTCAAAAACAAAAACAAAAGCAACGAAAATTTTTAATTTTTCTGATTTTCTGATTTTTATTTTCTTTTCTTTTATGACTCTAAACAAAAAACTTAAAACAAAAACAAACATGTGAAACATATATTCCCTACCCCACACTTAGAAAATTACATTGTGCTCAATGTTACACAAAAATTATGTAGTAATTTCTAAGCATTTGATAATTCACACAAGTTCCACATTTAAACAATTCAACCAAAAAGAGTTTAAGGTTTAGAAATTCAAACTCTCGTAGACGGCTCCTTCACAATTTTGGTTGAAATGGGTTGCCTCCCATGCAGCGCTTAATGTTTATAGTCTACTCAGCCTAGACTCTTCACTTCTTAATCAGGTTGTGGACGACGCCTTTTGGAGTGCGCACCTCCAAATTCGTGCCTCCTTACAATGGTTATCATAACTCGATGCATGATTACTCCACTCTTCAACTGCATCGCATCAAGATAAAGAAATTTAAAAGAGTGGAGATGAGAATTCAAAGAATAAGTTAGTAGTGAGTTAGTGAATTAGCTAAAGTTAGAATTTAGTGTATAAATATACAACAATTAGCTAAGTAGAATTTAATTGTAAATTATGAACAAAAGTTGAGAGTGGTGGAACTCGTTTCTTGCAACACTTGTCGTCCTTCCCAAGTCAATGAGAGGATCAACTGTTTACAATGTAATTCTTCACCTCTTCCTTATGATCTGCAACTAACAATTAAACTCTACAAGAATCATGAGAATCAATATGTATAGGTTAGAAAGAATGAGTTAGAATAAGTTAGAGTATAGGTTAGAAATAAGTTAGAAGTAATATGTATAAGTTAAAAAATAAATAAATAAAAAAATTACTGTTCACGACACTACTACGATTTCACTGTTCACCGTTACTATTTACGATCACTGTTCACAGAATTTACAAGGCACACGAAATTTACAAGAGATCATACAATGGCACACGAAATTTACAAGGCAAAACACACAAACAAAATTCTCAAAACTTCACACAAATCGTCATTCACACAAAGCATCGAAAATTTCACAAGTGTGGAAAAAAAAAAAAAAAAAAAAATTCAAACACCGATTTCAACATGTACAAAACACATGGCATCACAACCTAGCTTCTTTCTAGTTGATTTTATTCAAAAACCCTAATTCTCAAGGTACGTGGAGCAGAGGAGATAACAGTGCAATGGACTGATACAGCCCAAGGTAGTATCATGCTTATTCCGATATACCTCGAAAATTAAAGACGAATTTTATCTTTTGAAGAAAAATAGATTCACATATGCTCAAGTTATTTTCTAGCGTCTAAAGTGAGGTGATGCTTCGGCACAAGCGGTTGTCTAGGTCGAGCATACTTTACTTTTCTAAGGCGGTGTCGTTAAAATTCACGGAGAGTAAACTCTCTTTAGGAACAAGGCAGGTCTCAAAGTTTTTTAACCACGGAGGACAAGTCCCCTATCGACTCACTCACAGAGAATGAACATCAGTCTGTGGGTCTTGAAAACCAGTTTTACAAACCTCGAACCCATCAATGAAAATAACTTGCCCTATACTTAGTAAAATAAACTCGGGTCCTAGCGGTCTACAAGTGTTGATTAAAACCGCCCTCAACCTCATCGAAGTAATACTATTGCTGAAAAGATCGCTTGTATGCGTGGGGGGGAAGTATCCCGCGTTTCCCAATCTACATAAAAACGGATTCAACAAAGCACCATTCAAATGAAGGGTTTTGGTTATGATCAACAAAAGAGGCTTCACCTACATGTTACACTTTAGAAACTACAATAAACTACAAGCATACACAAAAACTATCAACTTCCTAGAAATTATCTAAGTGTATCAACATCACAATATACATCACACACATCGGCAATTAAGCAAAATAAAAACCAAAAACCAACAACCAAAAATCGGATAAGTCCTATTTACTATTACACTTCCGAAAATCCTATTAATACATATCCCAAAATCTATTGAAAAATTAAAATAACCTGCAATATACATAATTACAAACAACACTTTATGAATCAAAATATTATAATTTCCCCGGCAACGGCGCCAAAAACTGATGGAACTGTTATCCAAGTACAAAGTACCTGCAAAACAACTTCATACACATAATACCCTTCTTTTGTCAATTGTAGTTAGGACAAGTAGGGATCGTTCTATCCGGAGAAATCAAGGGTTTTCAATCACACAAAGTGTTGCACATAAAAAGGGGGGTGTCGAATTTTTATCTAATTTCCTACTGATTTTTACTAAATTTAAATCCTAAATTATTATTTACATTTGATCAACATCTTCCACACAATCACCAAACACAAATCTCATTATACATGCAACAAAATTAAAACAAGTAATAGGGGCAGCAAACATAAAACGATTTCAAGATTAATTAAGTTCCAATTTAATTAGGGCCAACGCAGCTTATCATAATTATTCAAGACATCATAAGTATTTAGAATCCGAAACGCGCGCAATCCTAAACATGGTACTAATCGGTTTAATAACACAACGCATGTAAATTAAACACAAAAAGCACATAAGCACATATTGTCGAATTGGAACATGTTAGCAAGTATGGCGTCACCCATCTCACATCGACATGTAAATTTCCATAATTACTCTAACCCTTAGATTAATACATATCAAAACCAACAACGCGTGTGAATCAACATGTATTAAATCGGCATATGAATTCAACATCTAGATAACACTCATGGCCTGCGAATGCATCTAGACATCTCCTTCGGTTCCACACGAATTAAGAAAATAAACCTAATTAAATCAAGAACACATTCAAAACCTACTGCCCATACAACATATTTAATCATATCACATGCATAAATCGGCAATCATATATAAAATTCCCAAACATTTATAACAAAGATCCAAAGATCCCATATATGATTATCAATACCGAAATTAAAACCAAAAACCAAAACATTCTTCATAGACAAAGTTATGTTTAAATACAAAGAAACAAAAACCAAAATAATACAATCCATATTACAACCTTGGTTAAGATTCGGCAAGGATTGGTGAGATGGTGATCGAATGATGGAAGGGTGGTGGATTCGGCTTTGCTCCTTGGTATGAAATTTGGGGAATTAATTTGGGCAGAGGTTCGGCAGCTTTTGTGGAGGGAGAGATGATAATTTTCTGTGCAAAAGCCTTGGTATTTATAGAGGAAGTAACCTAGAGAAGCCAGCCACAAACCAAAACCGAATTGGTTTAGGTTTCCTTGATTTTCTGAATTCGGCAGAATGACCTCCGTGCATTGATTACGTCATAACTCTCTCTAGAAAATAGCTATTGAGGTGATTCTAGTTGGGTTGGAAACTAGACTCCCGTAGCTTTCTATCCATATAAGGCTCGAATTCTGATTCATTGTAAGCTGTCCGGGAGAGTCCGTGGAAGTTGGATGACGTGCACAGGAATTTTCCCGAAATTAATCAAGATTTGTTGCGATTTTCTTCCTCTATTTTCTGCCGAAAATTCCCAAGATAATGACTGAATAATTGAGCAATATCTCTTTAGGTTTTCCATGAATTAATTCAGCTAAAAATCTTGCACAAAGGATGGAACTCAGTCCACATTCGTAAGCCAAATCCATGTAGAACTCGGCTTGCTTCTTCTTTTCCATTCCGAAATTAATCTTTTCTTTTCTTTTTTAATTCAGCCAAATTCTTCATGGATCAATGCTTGATGGACTGAATAATGGACTAGGCTCATAACTCATTTGGACAATTTATCCAAGAGCTAGCCGTAGCTTTCCCTAGTTGAGCCAGGAAAGCATCCTTTGTATCTTCTTTTCCTGCTTGCATCAGGGAAACTTCTTTTCTTTTGTTCTTCGACTTCTTCCTTGAAAGGATGACTCTCTAATGCTCCAATATGTTCAGTAGCTCATCACTTACAACCTTGGACACGAAATTGTTGTAGAAAAATAGAAATCCTTCAAAACGGGCAGCAGGTTCTTCCTCTCGGCAGATCTGACCTTCTTGCATTCAAACCGGCATAACTCTCTACTTAGGAGAGCTTTTTCTGCGATTCTAGTTGCATATGAAACTAGACACACAGGGCTTTCCAATGGCGTATGGCACGTTCTCTGGTTCCAAGCGATGTGTCCCACAGAAATTCCGGAAGTCAGGACACAGTCCCAGGAAAATCCTGGTAGTCCCTGGATAGGTTTGCTCAAACTGCCAAGTTGCAGCCTTCATTTGGGTGACTTCCCGAACTCCGATTGATCTGAAATTTTGACACAATACACTTTAGCTTCCCAATTATATGCATACCAAATTTCATCAAATTTGGAAAAGGATAGATCAGTTTAGAACAGGCCTCAATATCACGAAAACAACATATTTTTCACTTTTTGCTCAGATTTCTTTACTTAGTCATTTTTCTGACAATTAAGCACATTTTCTCCAAAACTCTACCAAAGGGACACTAAACTAAAATATGACTCTATCTTACAAAAATAAGGGTTAAGCATTGGATAAATGGGGGTAAAAACATATTAAGAACGATGCACATTGTGCTCCTATCAGCCAGGAGTGAGGTCGGGCCTTACCCTTCGATGTGGGACTGGTTCCCTTCTGTTTGCACACCAAATGGCAGCTTTGGTGACCTCTTAGGCAGGCAGGAGCTCCCGGACCCCAGACCCCTGGTAGCAGGATGGACTGCTGGACCCCGAGGCCGGGTTCTGGTGATCCTGTCCCGGGCCCTGGCCCGGCCCCTGGTGCACTAGCTGCGGGTCTGCGGGCCTGCTGTAGCCCCTCTGTGGCTACTGTCAACAAATATGATATTCAGTTTAGCTACATATATAGTTCTTTTCTTGATTACAAACTAATTTTAACCCAATGATTTCAGTTCGGGAAAAAGAAGAAAGGAATTTCTCGAAGAACCTTTATTTGCATTGTGAAGATAACCAATTTAATAGAAATTTTGTTAAAGATAATCTATTTATAAAAAATAAAAATTTAAATAATAAACACGTCAATGAGTGTTGAGTTTCACGTACGTTAAGAAACTCACTAGTGAACTAGAGAGTTTAAATATGACCATAATTCCCTCATCACATTATTCAAAGTTTTGGATTGAGCTCCCCTACAGTAACTTTATGTAAATTTCATCTGTTGCAAAAAGCCATGAAGTTCTTGTTGCGTCATTGCTCCAAAGTTTGTAGCTCATTAAGCATTATCACTACGAGCTCAGAGATATCCAACAGATAGTTACACAGTGAGACAATTCCGCTAGGTGTCAAGTCGCTTCCATGCATGAGGACAACACACACTCCACTTCATGCATGAGGACAACACACACTCCACTTCAGCTTTTTGACCTCCCTTTATCTTTGTTTACCCTTTTAGTGTCGGTGACTGGAGCACACCCATGCGTTAAACTGTGAAAAGATAGAGCTGAGCTGATCGATGATTCATGAACAGTTTGTTTATTTACAGAGACGACCATTTGAAGAAAGACCAATGGCTGCAGAAGAGAACTACTCCAGTACTGCTACTGATAGGTTACTTGATCAAGTAGTAGTTGACGATATTGAAGAAGATAGAGGAAGCTTAGATGATGGTGCTACTGCTGGTTCGAGGCCAAAAGAGCCATGGAAAGGAGAGTACGCAAAGAGCATTCTATATGCTGGTCTCGATGCCATTGTCACTTGCTTCTCTCTGATCTCTTCCATCTCTGCCAGTCGTTTAACGTCCGGTATATACCAGCACTCACTATTTATTTTTTTCCTCTTGCTCTTGTTCAGAACCCTAGAACCTATCAGTCTTGGTTTTTTACTTTTCTGAACCGTAATTGTTGTTGATGATTTGGAAAACTCCTATGCAGTAACATAAATTTTCGTCCGTATATGTATCTGAAAGCATCACTTGACATGTATATCTTGGAAGTTGGTAGACACTATATATTATACTACGTACAGAGTACTAGTACTTGCGCCATATGGTCTATATATCCGTCTCAGCATTTGCATACAGAGCCATTAAGTTGCTTAAGGTCTAGACCACTGCATGTCTTACAGCTCTAATACAGAACCATAACTACTGACGATACAGACATACAGGAAGATTATTAATTGTGTGAATGAGGTATATATGTTGAAGACACCGAAGAAAATTATCTTAGGAAAATTGGACACATAGAAGTGCATCATGCATGCATGCCCTTGTGCATCATGCTCTAATTCACAAATTGAGAAGTTATTCACTACGATTATCCTACTTGGCAGCGGATGTGCTGGTGCTAGGATTTGCAAATCTGGTGGCAGATGGGATATCCATGGGAGCTGGAGATTTTGTGTCCAGTAGCAGCGAAAAGGATGTTGCTGCCAAAGAAATGGCGGTGACGGAGTGGGATGTCATAAATCACGGTGGCCTTGAGAAGATGGAGTTGGTCCAAAAGTATCAAGCACTTGGGATGGATGTTGATGATGCCGCCATGGTAATGCAACTTCCTCTAAAATCTGATGAACATGTTAGATGAAATTGTGATAAAATTGCTTATTATAAAGTAAGGTTGTTGCAAGATCTAATAGAAAACGACTTGTTATAAAGCCTTTGGTCTAACTATTAAATTGCTTGTATATGACATGGTTTTGGGACTCGTCCAAGATTGTGAGCATTTTCGCCAAGTACAAAGACATCTTGGTGCAGGAGAAGATGATGGCTCATGGGAGGCTACCGCCAGAAGAAGAAGAAAAGCCATGGAAGAACGGCCTTGTAACGTTTGCTGCCTTCCTTGTGTTTGGCTCTGCTCCTCTCCTCTCTTTTATTGTCCTCATCCCATTTACGAACAATGACTTCGTCAAGTTTGCTGGTGCTTGTATCCTCTCTGCACTTGCACTCGCGCTTCTTGGGATGGCAAAGGCCAAGATGGCAGGCCAGAACTACGCTTTATCTGTGGCAATGACTCTTTTCAATGGTGCCGCTGCTGCAGCTGCCGCTTTTGCTGTTGGATGGACGCTGAAGAATGTAGCTGGCCTTGAAGGTTGATGAACAACATAGTTTAATTGGTTCCACAAATTTTGATCCCTAGAGCATATTCAGCAATGTTATTTAAATTTTAGTTTAATTTTAGTTCAAATAGCTAAAAAGTTATTTTAGATAGTCACTTTAGAAGTCTGTAACAATTTTCTCTACTTTAACTTGATTTGAATTTAAAATATTTATTAAATAAATAAAAAATAATTTAAATGTATATATAAAATATATATAATTATATATAAAAAATGTATTAAATTTAAATATTTTAATTTTTAGCTATCAGAGTATTTTTAATAAATTCTTTATTTTGACTATTTCGCTATTTTAGAGAGATTGTTTAATTTTTTTTTTATCAAAATTAAGAGCTGCACCAGACTTTTAAATGACTAGTCATTTTAACTCTTAGTTATCTCGCTCTTAAATATAGAGAGAGATGAAGCTCTCTATAATTTAATACATTTATTTTAAATGATTTTATTTAATATATAACTGCATTTAAAATAATTTTAAAAAAATTTAATTAGTAATATAAGTTTAAAGTAGTTAAAATAGAGAGAACTGATACGGACATATTTCGAAAATAGTTAGTTAAAATGATATTGATATTTTAGCTATTTTAGTTAAAATTTGACAAAAAAAAATAGTTAGCATTATTAAAGTTGCTCTTACGCTCTTCAAATTTGGCTAGCGAGATAGCTAAAAGTTAACATAGAGTTATAATAGAGAATCTGGTATAGCTGCTGTTTTTCGTAAAAAAATAAATATGCTCTTTAAAGTAACTAAGGAGTTATAATAGAGAGTGCTGAAGATACTCTTAATAGGGCTGAGAATGTATATACGCCACATTTTTGGGTAACAACCAGGAACATTGGCCGTAGCTACTTTCTTTTCTTGAATGCTTAACTATGTTTGAAGATCTCCTTTTGGAAAAAAAGAAAGAAATTATATGCTGAAGATCTGCTAAGAGAACAGAAGAAACGATTTCTGTTCCCTTCACTTGGAAATCATGAACTGCCTCTTTTCACGAACATTAGCGACCAGAAAGTATTTACCGGGTACAACTTTGGCCTACCTTTATTTACACTAATTAATCAATACACAACCATTAGCAAACACAAAATGAATACTTAGACACTAAAGTGCAACGATCATAAGCCTTCATGACGACTAATATAAAGCAACATAAATTTATGTTGGAGATTAGTCCCCTTCATTCAGAGCTAATTGCAAGGCATGCTCTGCTTCCTTGAGGAATAACCGAGTGAGTTGCTTTTGTCCTCGTCTATAAACTATGCTAGACCACTTGTTTCTGCTCATCAATTGGGTTTGCTGAAGGCCATTCATTTCTTCACTGCAGTGGAGAAGAGTCCAAGATTAAGAAACAAGTTGAATATTCAGCTTCTCTACTAACTGAAGAATTTAAATGAGAACACGACGAAGATGAGGATGATGAAAGATGGAACCTTAAATCGTTCTCATTCCCTGTATGCAGATTTCTGCTTTCACTAATGTGTGCATTTCTAAGCAAGTTAGTGTCACTGTCCTCTGCACCAGAGCCATCTTGAAGATCCGCCATCCTTGCATACAGAATACATGGTTCACAACTTAGCATAGGTACGGACTACCAAAGAATTCATGTTATCTTCTAAGTAGCACGCAACTAGGGTATATGACCATTTTAATCAAGGCCGATGAAGGCAGTTTCTGATGGATCGCACAAGTTCAGGCATGCAGATTGAGAGGTTCATTTAGTTCTGGTGGAAAATTTTATTATATCACAAGTGAGGCAATCGATCTTGGATTTGGAGTCACCTCATAGTAAGAAGATCAACAAGCATTTGCAAAGCTCCAGAGTCACCACATGCCTCCCATATTGCTGCTCGAACTTCTGAATCAGATGGTTGCCTTCCCCCTCCAGATGTAACAAGCTTAAGATAAGGTAGATTGAAACAGGGTTAAGAATCAGGGAAGCAATTGATTCAATTGGCTAGACCATAATATGGTGTCCCATCTTAAGTTACTAACAGGCATTACAACTATGCAGTTTGCATTTACTTTCATTTCTTGCTCAGAAAAAGAGTTTAGGTCATAAGCAGAAATGAAAGTAAACATGAAGGAACAAAACATAGGTAAAGAATCTTTACCTCTTCCAGCAATGATGAAACCTGAAATAGCTCGTCCTCTTTCATGGCTATTGTCCTCAAAGTTGTTAAAAAGTTTTCAGGAAAAACCAACTTGTTCAGATACGATGGCATCTTGCGCTGACCGCTCCAACTATAGCTGCAAACATGCTCGAGTTGGCCCTTATCACTTCCTTCATTAGTTGAGATGCCTACTGGGAAAAAGCCATGATCCAGTAAACTTCTAGGTAAGAGACACCTCATGTCAGCCTTCTGTGAACAATCCAGGTTTATGAACAATAAAATAATAAGTCCATTTACCCACCTACAGTTTTACTGAATCAGAGAGCTTCTCCTAAATTAAAACTAAGTACCATAATACGAAGTTAAACGACAGACAATAGCAAACCTGTGCTTCAAGAAGCTGGCCTTTCGAGTCAGAAAATGGAACATTTTGCAGGGCTTGTACTGGATAATGAACCTGTACATCATTAACGTATCAAGTCGTGATCAGCTCAAACAATTGATTGACAAAGACTATGGTCCTAGCTGGAACCAGATGACAGAAGCAGGGATTATAATACCCAAAGTGTGTAAAGTAACAAAATGAAAAGGTCCACTTCACATCTATTTTGATCTAGTTTGACTGTTTGAGACATTGTCTCCAACTTACCATCGACAAGAGTTAATGATAAACAAAAGAATAATCTTTACAAGGTTACTCAACAATAATCAACATAAAGGCATTACCATGAGATACTCATCTGGATTACCATCAAGGACAAAACCATACAGATGAAGTAATTCCTGCATCAAACACAAAATTATGGTTTCCCTTAGAAGTAGATAAAGGTTGTCAAATACTACGATGTAGCACATGAATCTAGAATTTCAGAATACAAGCAGTTGCAAGCATATGCCAGGTCAAAGGCAAACACTTTAAGAAATTATGTTCACTTGCTAGGAAGATGATCAAGGCGGGTGGATTCAGAGATGAAGAAATAAGTATACAGCTTAAAATTAACTTTGGTATCAAATACAACAAATCTATAGATGTCAGCAGGAAGTACCTCATTTCCTTTGTTACCATAACTTATGGAAATTTCTTCACCAGTCTCCAAGGGTTGTCCAGCTTTCCAATTTAAAAAAAAAAAAAAAAAAAAGAATATCTCGGTAAGTAAGATAACCCAGCTAACGGCGGGCTTGGTGCAGCTGGGCTTTTAAGTAAAAGTTGACTTATACTTATAAGTATAAGGTGGGTAGGAGCAGCTTCTTCTTTTCTATTGAAAATTACCCCTACTTTTTCAAAAAGCTACTGACATGTTGTGTTACCAAATAGAAAACCCTTCCGTGCTTATAAGCTCCCCCAAACGCAATCAAGCATGAGAAATTATAACAAATATAGTAAGGGTTCAATAGCAACTGTCGCAACTAAATGAAACCAATATGAAATCTTATAATCCTGCTACATAAAAGAACACAAGAAACAAACACAAATGTTGAATATATCCAATATCAACAGCCACGACTAAAACTTGTATGTTATGAAAGCAATACAAAATCTCATGGTTGCATAACACATAGTTATACCGATTTTAAAAAGAAGGTACAAATCGAAATAGGATACTACCAGAAAGAAGATACATAGAAAAAGGAACCCGAGTTATCGATCCTGTTCCATCAACTCCCCACGTTGCAGCCGGCTTTAAACCTGAATAGCCACATGATCCAGTAAACCATAATCTTCATCTAGTAAGGTAGGTATATGGTATACAGACTCTCTCTCTCTCTCTCTCTCTCTCTCTCTCTCTCTATATATATATATATATATATGTACATATTTATATAATATATACTAATAATATTATATATATATATGAAAGAAAAAAAACAAAAATATATATATATATATATATGTATATATAAGGACAAAAGTGTAGGCTATAGTATTAACTAGAACCAAATGAGTTGAGCTGCAGGATGGGCTGCACTTGTTAAAGGAGCTTACACTTGGTTCTTGAACATATATAATTATAATTTTGTAAGTGTTATAACAGAAATAATTAATCTCTAAGAAAACCAGCCTTCATTACAACAGGCATACCATGGTTGCAAAAGTCGATGCCAGGAACAAGACCCTCCACCCAGACAGTATCTTTTTGTTTTGATATGGGTGTCACTCCATTAACTTGAATATCAACCCCGTCAACCTGACATTCTAATTTTAGAAAGCATTAATATTAGTTCAAATAATCACATTTTACTGTCAAGAGATACAAAATTAAGCATCTATATATTATGATAAAGTATATAGAGAGATTTGCCATAAGAATTCGTCAGAAAGAAATTTACGATATCTTTACCGTTCATGTCATGAACCATATGAGCTGTAGAATCGTCAGAAATTTTATCATTTGAAGCAAGGGAAATCTTCTCCTCCTCAACTTGTGGAAATACATAAGAATTTGGAAGGGGAATGT
This sequence comes from Potentilla sterilis, assembly GCA_963682095.1. Taxonomy (NCBI): domain Eukaryota; kingdom Viridiplantae; phylum Streptophyta; class Magnoliopsida; order Rosales; family Rosaceae; genus Potentilla; species Potentilla sterilis. The sequence goes on along the minus strand of OY821763.1, from coordinate 41,661,269 downwards.
TCAAAGCACGAGCCCAAAATATGGAATTTGCCCTAGCATGACAGAAATCAGGAAATATGAGCAACAAATATCTAAGGCACCCTGAACAGACATTTATAAGAAGAATTCGACAAAAAATACAAAAGATAACTTAATATAAAAATGATATATACCAAAGGAAATCTTCAAAGCACACATCCCTGCAAAAGCATGGGAGCATTTGATCAGAGATTAGCAATCACATTATATATTTAAAGATGAAGATTAAGATATTACCCAAAAAAAAAATATATATATACAATGTCTATATTAGTAGGGTCACTATTTACTAGGGTCATCGTGACCGATGAGGCCAAAATCATCAGAAATTGGTTAGTCAGTCACTGAAAAACTAGATTTCGCTAGTTTGGACCATAAGTTTGCATAGAACACCATTTTCACAAAACTATTCATAAATCACACGAACAACCGATTGCTAAATCCTGAATTCACAATGGTCCTCAAATTGTTGGTGACTTAAGAGGTATCAAAGTCTGAGAATAGAATTGTAATACCAAATTCCGCACTAAAGTTTTCACAGGATATCATCAGCAGCTGTATACCTTTTTTATCCAACAATAATTTAAGACAAAGTCACAATTCACAAGACTGGGCATGACAAGTACCACCAAGATTCTAATAAACCTGTCACTCTATTCTAACCCTTCTAGGTGTTCCGAAGAAGCTCAAATTACAAGAATGACACAAGATAACTGTGTATTTAATGTATCCAGTATACTAATGAATATGTAAGTACTAAGTACAGATGTATTCCTCCGATACCTATGAGACAAATCAGCCTCTCTGATTTTTTCAAATAAATTCTTAATTACCAAAAAATAGAGAAGAAAAAAAAATGCACAAATATTCGTTTGAAAGGAAAGGACCTGCTAGCTTAACTCTCTAATGAGATCAGATAGAAACCAAATCCATTTCTGATATACCTTTCCAAATCACCATCCAGAGTTAACAGTTTATCCACCAGAGCCTTCAGTTTATCATCGTATAAAGACCACAAGCTTTTCTTCTGTAAATTAAACCCGTCATTGGTCACATATACTACAGAAAGAAGATAGGCTACTCAAATCTTAATTCACAAAACTAATAACAAAAGATAAATCCGAATACTTTCAAACCACAAAGAACAAGAAAGCCAACTGGACAGTAACCACTAACCGAACATTTATGTCAACATGAATATCAAATAGCAACGGGTTAGCATTTTAATATGTCTAAATTACTCCCACAAGCGGTGAGAAAAAATTACATTTATAGCCTTAAACATCACAGGCCACCTGAATAGTTAATACTAGCAATAATTAAGAGGAGTGAAACTGGCTCCCCTTTTTTGCAAACCACATGGCCACACCCCCTTCTCACTTCCTTTTGTCATGCACGTGTTCAATGTGAAAACACTCATGCAAGAGGTAAGAGGGGGTCTGGTTTGCAGTAAAAGGTATGCCAACTTGACCCCCCAACATGTTAAGTGCCTATTTGATCATGCCATACACATATTGTATTGCTACATTCAACATCAGAAAAGGTCCATAAAAGAGAAATCAACTTGAAATCAAGGTCACACATATAACCTACGTTGATTTTTTTTATTTCATAGTTAGATGTCCAGAAATCTACTACCTGCAGTTCAGTTGCTCGGTACAGTGCTGTTCCTTTTAGCTCCAAAAGCTCATCATCAGTAAACCAAAGCGGACTGCCAAATGTGGTGGGAAGCATATCAAGATACCTGAGTGATTTCAATAATAGAAGATGTTATCTTCCACCAAAGTGGAAAAACGCTCACCACTACAGAAACAAAAAAGTTTTTATTTGCTCAACAAATTTATTCTGTACATACGGCTTCCAAGAAGAATTCTTGCGGAGGCGCTCCACTGTTAGAAACATAACCATCAGGAACCTATCATCTACATCTCCTTCTTCAAACATTGCTCGACATTCAGGTCCAAGAAGAGGATCTTGCAAAACTCTCATAGGTGTTATTGCTAAATCCAGCGGCACAACTAATAAAACCCCTGAAAAATTGATTTCCAAAAGTGAATCAGAGCTATTCTCTTCTTGTAAAATTTTATGAGAGCAAGTTTCATAACACATTAAGGATACAATCCTGCAATGGTGACCTAAAGGTTGGGTTAAGATGCCTAGGTATGATGTATCTGCATGGGTACAGTGGCAACATAGTGAATGCTCATACAATGGAGTAACCTAAAAAGAGGAAAGGATCGCCATCTTTTAATACTTATAGTGTCCATTGAGCATGTCAGGCTTTGGAAGCAGCATGATATGCTACTACCATTTCTAACTGAAGTTCATAAGCAAGGAACAATCTTGACTGGTATATCCCACTATGGGCATCATTTAGTTATAAACCAGCTTGTACACACCAGCTTCTAGTATGAAGAAGAAAATTGCATTTTGTACTTGTGAATGCACACATCGTTTAAGTTCATAAAACTATGTTAATGACATGAAAATAGTACTCCAAACATAAATCTCTTGTGCTTGTTCATAGAAACATTTGCACAAATTATACTTTCAATTGAATGAGAGTTATCCATGACAATATATTGGCTTGCAAAGGCCAACAAGAGGTTTTTCCGAAGATCGAAATAAGGTAATTTGCTCAATATCTCCTACATAGTTCTTAAAAATGAAGTATCTGACAGAATAATTCAAGTTCGATCAAATATGAGCAACTATATGAACAGTTGAACACAGAACAAACTTTACCGACTTATCACTTATGTCAAAAGGAAGAGTTGGGTTTACCATCAGAAACATCATTAGCAGCGAAAATGCCAAACCCTTTATCAGAATCAGAGTACTTAATCTTACACCCGCGTAGCACCACCCCATTAACCTGAATCCAAAACCCAATCAATGAAAATCACAGTTTCACTAATTGGGTAACTAAAACAAAAGATTATACTAAACTGTAAAAAACATGGGCACCTCTAACCACTGCAGAAACCGTTCAAGCTTCACGTCTTCTTGTGAACCCTCCATTGCTTTTTTGTGTATTCTGAGAGAGACGCAAAGGGTTTAAGCAACAGGGCAAAGCTCAAGTTTTTAATTCTATTTCACACCCACATTTTTACTCTCCAGACCCAAAACACCATCTGTCGTTTCTATACACACGTGGCTAAATCAGGAGGGTCCACTAGAGAAACAGTGGCGGGTAAATCACAGAGCAAGAGAAGAATGGCATTTGTTCTCCAAGAATGACAATGCCTTCAAAGCTTTGAGCTTTTTGATGTTAGTGTCTCCAAAACTCAAACATTAAATCTCAGATCTGAAGGGTGCAAAGAGTTGCATGTATTCAATCGGTAATTAAGCAATTTCCCTTAAAGTTTTGATCTTTATCATTCTCATTACGCAAAGCACTCTCCTTTAACAATTTTCAGTGTTCCTATTTCCTTCTTTTCCTTTGGTTTTGATGTTCTGAAGAAATGTGTGTGTGCAATATGTAACATTGCATTGTGCTATTCTGGGAAGCATGGTTTGTGTGCCTTTGATTCTGATTGTGCCATGTTTGGGTATGGAGAATAATTGAAAAGGAATGTGATTATTTTCTGTCATGTGTTTCTAGTATACTGCTTTGGAGATGACATACTAGTGCACCTATTAAGTAACTTTTTACGTCGATAAGATTTGTATGTAAACATTGAGATGTTCAAGCCCCAAGCACTCTTCCTTTACTTTGGTAAAGACCAATTGATACTTGTTCCCTAGTTTGGGTTGTGATTAAGTGGTCCTTTTAGAGATTTTGTGTTTTCTAACCATATTTTTCAGGTACAATTGACCCTGGAGAAGTGGCGTACAAGAAATGAAGAGTCCACTTTCACAGATTCATCCTGCTGCAGTATTTCCATCTCCAGCTTTTCTATGGAGGTTCAAGGTTTTATTATTGTTGTTTTTTTCATTATCCAGTTTACGGCATTCATAGTCATCTCCATTTGGTTGATCTGCTGGGACATTACCTTTCCAGGTACTACTTTTCATGATGTGGGGATTCAGTTGTTGCAAGGTCAGTGTTAATCAATCTGATCTTAATCTCATGTAATATGGAAGCTTGCTCTGGTAGATTTATGATAAATGTGATACTACGCTTAAACTTGAGTTGTTCATTTGACACAGATTGGATGGGATTCTGTCATGAGAATGAGTGCAGATATGCGTAATTTATTCTTCTATGAGGCCTTTTTGTATTATAACCCACCGCTCCTCATGGTGAGCCTTGATCTTTGATTGATGTTGTTTTTTTCTTTCACTCTTATAACATTCTTGACTTTGTAGCCGATTATCTTTTAATTTGTTTTGTTGCAGACTTTGATGGTTTGGCTTTGGGGAGTGAACTTATGGGTTTTTTCCCATGCCAATATTAGCTATGCAAAAATATTTGATCTTGATCAAAATCATCTCACTCACAAAGACATATGGAAGGTACTGATGGTTCATGGTTCATTCGATCTCTCATTCAGTCAGATGCCTGTTTCTTTTATTGTTTTTCCTAATTATCTGGCATTTCCTATGCAGTGTAGCACTTGAATGACCATCATTGTACCTACTAGCATGATAGCATATCTTTACCTCTACTCAAACGGAAAAGTGTTACTGGCTGCATCACAACCAGTGTAATATCATCCCTTTTTCAAAATTTTCTCCTTGCTCTGGTTTTCTACAAATTTTCTCCTTTAATATACATACAGATGTTTGAAGAAGCTATTGTCGGTCTTAGTTTATTAATAATATTTTGCTGTTAGTGTCATAACTGTGTTATGCAGTCATTCTTTGCACAAAATTTTCTATTTATATGCATTATAGGTCCACTTGTATTGCACTGGAGTTACAGTGGCTCTGTTCTTTCTCTATACTTCGTGCAGGTGTCCCTGTATATTGCTGTTGCTATGGTTCTGATATTCCCCTTTGATATTTTTTATATGTCATCTCGGTATTTCTTATTAAGGACACTGTGGAGGATAGCTTTTCCACTCCAGGCAAGTTCCTTTTTTGTAGCTTGTATCCTTACATACTTGGGCATATCTTACCAAAAGAACACTAAGTTGATTAACTTTTATAAATGGGCTGTTTTCATTGCCCGTCTTCTGTCCTAATGATGTAATAATCAAGGTTTTGCATAATTTAACAATAAAGATAAAAAGAACAAGAGAAACTTGTTTGTCAAGTCCTGGAATGAATTATATTTAAAAAAAAAAAAGTAAAAAAAAAAAAACAGTTCCAGTCAAATTGACTACACGTGTTTACAGATGCAGGTAAGTTAGCTTGAGAAGAAAAAAGATCTTATAATATTTACTATTTACAGGGGTAGAGAAATTTTTGTTCAAAATAACAGTAGTCTTTTTGGTCTCTTAATGAATGATTCTCAGAGAGCTAATTTTTTTTTTATCAATTAATCAAAAAAACATTTACAATCTGCAGGCTATAACTTTCCCTGACTTTTTCGTTGCTGATATCCTAACTTCTATGTCTAAGTTATGAATCTATATCCTTGTAGCCATTTCATCAACCATTCACTTGGTATCAATCATAGACTTCCATTTTAGTATTAGCAATGACATCTGTTACACTTGAGTCTATATCCCATATTTCATTCTAAATATGGCTAATAAAAGTTATTGCGGCTCATAGTGAATATAAATTCCGATGATAATTTCATACAGGTGTTTTCAGATCTAGAACGTTCAGTCTGTAGAATGGTTCATGGGCAGGTAATATTTCAAGCATCAAGTTATCTATGCCTGTCAACTCTCAAAAGCCAAATAATTCACTGTTGTACTTCTGGGAGGATTATGTTTCAGTTTAATATATCTACAGATTTGATGTGATTCTGCAGAAATTATTAATGTAATCCATTTCATATCCCATTCTCTGCAGTATTAGTCTATCATCTCATAAGCCTTTGCTAAGTTCTCGGCGAGTAAAAAGCCAAAGGCAAATATTATAACAAATATCACTAGAAAATAGAAAAGAATCCCATCTATTGGTACATTCCTGGTAAATCTATTATAGAGGATCAGTCTGTAGAAAGAAGAATGATGTATCCATCTGCCAGCTTTTCATGCATTTATTCTTGTAATAGGTCAGAAACTTTAAGCCAAATTTGGTTTCTAACTCTCTCTGCTTTTCATGCATTGAGATGAATTTTTTTTTTAATTGGCAGGTTGCTACTATTGCATGGCTTGAAGCTGATTCAGTTTGTGGGAGCCACTCAGTTGGAATCCCTCTAGTGCTTGTTTTTCCTTATGTTTGCCGTTTATTTCAATGCCTTCGTCAATACAAGGATACAAAAGACAAGACAACCCTTTTCAATGGTAATGACTCATTGTTGTTAATCACTGTTCGACTGCTTGATACCTATAATTGACAGTTGGTGAAATGTAGTATATTCTGGCTATCCTGTTCTGAAGACTGGGTTTATAGACTGGGGAGTTACTTTGAATTGAATGGTAAATTTTGCTTTTTGTTAGATTATCTCCGTTAGTACACAACAGGTTACAAACGCTATGTTTGACGTCAAATTTAGTTCCTCTCGCATAAGAAGTTATAAAGTTTGAAGCAAAAAACTCAAAGAGATGAACAATTCGCGTTTCTTGATTTAATTATTTGAATGTAAATACTAGCTACTAATTTTTTCTGAAGAGAAGAAAAAAGGTATTAATCTAACCATCTGTTAAGAATTTACATTGGAAATGGTTTTTGGTATGTGATGTATAATATCTTGAAGTTGGGTGGTTCTAATCCTGACTGTTGAATTGTGCATATATGGTTGTCATTATCATGTTCTCGTTATCTCAAATTTTGTTATCCTTTTTGGATCGCTTTGCAAATGTCACATGTATCTGCAGATTTGACACTTATAAGTGACTCTTTATCATATGTGCTCATGTCTGTAGATGTCACTTATGCTACACAGCTTAAAGGCATACAACATTGCTTATTCAATATAATCATGTCCTTTTTCTCCTGATACTTTCATGTCATTATTGTGTTTTTCAGCTTTGAAATATTGGACTGCAGTCCCAGTGATTTTTCTTTCGGCCCTTAAATATCATGTCTTCCCTGATAGGTGGACCAACTTTTATCAGCCGCTTTGGCTTCTGTCTAGTATTGTCAACTCACTCTTTTCATTCTACTGGGACTTGGCTCGAGATTGGGACTTGAGGTATGATGGCTTAGTTACAACATTTTGGACTTTGTTTATCAGTTTACACTCTCAAGCATTTTAAAGGCATCTTGCAAATTATCTCCATATTAATTTTTTATTTTTTTTTCCTTTGCTCAACAGTGGCTTCACTCGGGTTTTTAAGTTCAGCAAACCGAGTTTAATTTCCTAATTATATGGACGAAAATGGGTAAGTAGTTACTCTACAAGATTGACTTGGTTATGAATCAGCAGATCCTCAATAAACATTTCACATCGCGCAGGTATATTTTTGGGCAATAGGAAGCAACCTGATCTTGCGAGGTGCATGGACATACAAATTCTCTGCTCATCTTCGTCATAACTACATGACCGTATTTGCAATCACTGCACTGGAGATTCTTCGACGCTTCCAATGGATATTCTTTCGAGTAGAAAACGAGTGGAATAAGATTAACAAGTCAAGTTATGACCCCCTCCCCATTACTATCATCCAAACAGAAGAAGAGACATTACTTAACACTAACAGTCACAGTGTATAGTTTTCTGCAACCATTTCAAACATATACGGATATACCTGAGTTTTTTGTATATGATGAACCTGATTCCAACATGGAGATGGACCAAATATTCAATCTTATTATTATTATTAGATTGAAAATAGTATGTGGCTTCAGAAGCCAATGAGACTAGGACTGATAAGAACAAGTGCTGCCCTGGAATTGAAGCTGATACAACTTATACTTTGATTGATTTTTTTTTTTTTTTTGCTGTTCTTTTCTTTCTGTTCTGATCTTTTCTGAAATCTCTTGCAAACTTGAGTGGTACATAGATTACGCCCTATTGTAACTCTAACTCACTCATATTGTAACTCTCTGTCTCAATGAACACAGCAGACCTTCACCAAGGCACTGCAACACAACAGACCATATGGAACAGCTAAGCTGCTGTGAAGTTGATCGGGAGTACCAAAATTAATAATTTCTTGTGAAAATGTCACTGCTTGGCCTTAATTTCATTTTATAAAGATACCAACAGCATGATTTAACTCCTCCTTTTTAAGTTTAACATATACAGGAAGCATGACATTCGATGAAACACTTTGTTTGTGGACATTTCATCAAACAAGTGGCGTGCATCATGGAGAGAGCCATTGCCAACATAAAACTGAAGTAAAGAAGTACCATATCCACCACAAAAAGACCCATGAACTTGTTAAACACATTATTCAAACTACCACTGATCAAGGCTTCAATAAGAGATGAATACATGTTCAAATCAAATACATGAATAATGTAAATCATTACACAGAGAGTAATGCAAAAGAGTGTGATTTCCTTTCATATTCACAGATACAACTTAGAGAAACTAATACGCACTAACATGTGACAAGCCTAGGATACTGCAAACAAGACTTGTACCGCTTTGGATGCAAGCAAGGTTGTTTCCTGGCTTGTGGTTTAGAGCACAACTTTGGTTGCTCGGGAATGTAATTAAGGACTTGAATCCTCTTCGGCCTCTTAGCCTTGTCGAACTCCTCATATCTATCATGAAGTTTTCTCTTGGTTGCTTCGATCTCATATAAGTGGGAGTAGAGATCGAAGATTAAATCAGAGGAGAAATGGAAAGTGTGGGTAGTGAGAGGGATTATATATACAGTAGGAGAGAATCCGTTTCCCTTTAGGACTTGGATTGGTGATCGATACAGCTGTTTCCTTATCCTAATTGAAATAGGGATGAAACCTAGCACACCTCTTTCCTAATTGGAATTGGGATCAAGCCTTGCGCGTCAAGTTTCATCAGCCACCGCTGTGCCCAACGGTAACTTTCGGGCCCACCGACAAACCCCAGATTGTTTTAAGAAAAAAAAAATATTATTACTTCAGATAATTCACATTTAATTGCAAAGTATTAACTCTTTGTTTTGATTTATTCAGAAAAATATTCATATAACTTGCCTAACTAACGAACTAAATTCAAGCACTAGATTGGCAATGAGGAAAAGTACCAAACTGGATGTAAATGAATTGCCTAACGAATACAACGTTGAAGTTTTTTGTCTAAATAAAATATTTCCCATATTAAGCTATGAATAACAATTGATCCGAGTGAGAAACATAACACATTATGTTAAGGAAATCCAATGAAGTGTGTGAAGGCCAAACAACTTTAAAAATACCATATTCTTTTCTTATCACAATGTCGTTTTTCACACCAGAATTTGATAAGTATTAATGAAAATTATCATGAAAAACATCCAAAAATGGAAATTCACTTGTTCCATGACCCATGGATTCTTGACATCCACAAGTAGGATTTTCTGTCCTGATTATAGAATTTTAGATATAGACACTTCTATGAAACCGACCCTTAGAATGTTGAAGAGTCACACTAAAAAAAACTCAGGATTTTATGGACTTCAAGAAACATAGGAAGATTTACTACTAAGGTCTAGTTTGGTATACCTTTCTTTTAAAAACAAAATCAGCTTCTATGTCAACTTTTAAATTCTATTGTATTTGATAAACCAAATAAAAGCAGTCTTTTCCCAAAATTATAGGTCATTGGCAACAACTTTTAGAAGCAGCCTCGTGGTTGCTTTTAGAAGCTGCTGCCATAGAAAACACATAAAAATAATATTTTATGGTGTGACAGCAGTTTTTAAAATGGGAAAATGACAATTTACACAAAAATAGAGAAAAACTTGTTCATTCCAATGTTACATACCCACTCCATTGAATCTTGTCAAAAATACCTAACTACCCTATACTAAAACCACATCTCTCTCTCTCTCTCTCTCTCTCTCTCTCTCTCTCTCTCTCTCTCTCTCATCCTTGACACCGACGAAGTTCACTGATGCGACGCCGAAGCCGAAGCCGACGCCAATGAAGGGGTTGGACTTGCCGAAGCCACCTCATCTATTTACAGAGCAGGAATACCGTCTCCGTCGACCGCAACTCCGCTCTCTCCAAGCTCCGCTCCAACCCTAAACCCTGTTCCACCATACTTGTTCGTCAGCCTCTCATTTCTTCTAGCAGAGTACTCCTCATACAATCTCCCCCTCTCAAACAAAGGGCTTGAATTATCACTCACTGATTTACGAACCCCACCGCCCTTTTCACAATCTTCCTCCCCCAATTCCTTGCCCACCATCTTAGCCAGAGCCCTCAGTTCGCATGAAATGGACCTATATTCTGGCCGGAGCTCTGATTCCTCCGTGTCTCACGTGCGGCTCGGTTTCTGGGATTTCGTCAATGACCCTGAATGAAGAGAAATCAGGTAAAAATTGAGAGAGAAAAACAAGAAGGTGGGGAAGATGGTGTTGATGAGTTGGGTGAGAACAGTGTAATATATTATTAGAGTTACTGAGGGTCAGTAATTGGAGTTACTGATGGTCAATAATTTATTATTAGTGGTTACTGGGGGTCAGTAACCTGATTACTGAGAGTCAGTAAGTTAATTACTTGAATCTGTAAGTTGCTTATTGGGGGTCAGTAACATGATTATTGAAGATCAGTAACATACTTACTGGAATCTGTAAGTGCTCACTGGGGGTCAGTAATCAGATTACTGAGGGTCGGTAACATGCTTACTGGAATCTGTAAGTATTCAATGGGGGTCAGTAATCAGATTACTGAGGGTCAGTAACATGTTTATTGGAATCTGTAAGTGAATATTGGAAAAAAAAATACATAAATTCCTGCGAAAAAAATTTGGTGACCGGAATCCGACGACCGGAGTCCGGTGACTGGAATCCGGCACCGGCCATCAGCATGTAATAATTCAAAGGGAAATCTATTAAATAGGACAGAAGGGCAAAAAAGGAAGACATAATATTAAAATTGTACTAGGGTTGAAAAAAATTGTTGAAATGGGCAATATGAGTTGTTACCTTATGTTTAATAGGGGAAGAAATTAGAGTGGTCATTGAAATGGGTAATGAGGAGGGCCAAATTTGAACTAAATGGACATTTTCTCTTTTAAAATTATCAAATGTTTACCAAATACGAAACTGTTTTAATTCACAGTTGATTCAATTCACAGTACAATAACAACAATTTTTAAAAAAGTCACATAAATACCAAACTAGCCCTAAGTTGTTATAGCTCATATGTTTCTGTTTGGCTCTTCCATCAACTAATCAATGGGAGGTAGTAAGTTTATTATTTGGCTCTATGACATAAAGGTGTATTATGATATTGTAATAAAAATAACCATTGTAATTCTTAATACCATTGTAGTGTCCATTTTGAGAAATTAATGGTTGAATGGAATGAAAAAGGAAAAGAATCGGAGACATAAAGGTGTATTATGATATTGTAAAAAAAATTACTGCCCCGTAATAATTATTTTATTAGGGTGAAATGAAAACATTTAATACCTACTTTCTTCCTTTCCCGCTAGAATCTTCTCACTAAAGGAAACGCAAAGCTAATCTCCATATCTCATTGAAGTTTATATGTCTGATTGTTTATCAAAAAGAGATGATCTCAAGTCACCACTCATTAAGCTTCCCAATAATAATAAATAAATAAAAAGTCAATACTCATCGAGATGAGAGAGACGAGATTGAAGATCCATATTGGGGAACTTGAAAATGATTATTGGCTTCTCTACTTGGATTTTTGGTGCTTGAATTTACTTGGATTCCTTACATTCATTGGATTGAGTAAAGATGATGCAACCAACTTATAACCTATGTCATCCTTACTCAATCTAATGGTTGTAAGGATCCAAGCAAATCCAAACATAAAAAATCCAAACAAAGAAGCCGGATCCAACTTGGAAATGATTCTCCCTTTGCTTTGACCCATACACCACAGTATACGCACAACTTGCAATTACCTCAACTAAAGGTTTTGTTGAGTGTTGAATATCGTACTACACCGAACATAGCAATAAGAAAATCAAAATCAATTCCACATGCTTTACATCAAAAACCAAGAGAGATATTCAATTGGACGCCGTATTAATTCCTCTGATGCAGTACTTTCCTCCGACGAACCTTACCTAGAAGTTTTCGTATCAGATCTGGACATATCGCTCGATGTGGAGATCGTGAATGGCTCGTCTACCAGAGGCCAAAATTGAGGGCGCCGGCCGGCGTCCGGATTCCCGACGAGCTCTTCTTCATCCTCCTCCTCGTCTGCTGCAGAAGAGGCCAAAATTGGAGCTCACCCTTATAATTTGAATTTTTAGTATATTACACAGTAATACCCGACCAAATTTACAAACACAAATAACTCACTTCTAATAATTTTTAAACAAAAAATGACATAAGTCTGGTCCAAAATCGAGTGGACCAAAAATTGATTGAATAATTGAGGCTGAAATGCCTAAAATGTCACTGATTTCGCCAAAATTACCATGCTACAACTCCATTAAATGACAAGTTTCTCTTTCCTCATTTTTCAGTTATTTTCAGTAATTTCAAGTTTTCCGGCCAAACCGTCGAAAATTGTTCTTCATCTCATGGAATTTCATTTGAGTATAGTGTTGCATATATTTTGAGAAATTTTGAAATTTTGAATTTCAACAACCACGAGCCACAATAGCAGGATAGAAGGGTTGACAATAGCAACTTGTCTCAGAGTTGACAGTAGCATTTGGCCTCAGGGTTGACAGTAACAACAATCTTTAAGGTCGGCAACGACATCTCACTTCACGGTCAACAATAGAAGCTAGTTTTTCTATCGACAGTAGCATCTAGTTTCTCTATCGACAGTAGCAGCTAACTTCTCTATCTACAGTATCAGTTAGCTTCTCTATGCACAGTAGCAATCTTTACTTCGGCAGCAACAACTTTTAAATTATGCAGTAGAAACAATTAAGATTGAATGCAAGTGTGAATATTAAGAACGATAAAAAAGTAAATTTTTAGTGACAAGTGGCATTTTGACAACACATTGTCATGATTTGTAAAATTTAGTCATAATTTGTATAAAAAATATCGTATATTTTTATTAATTAAATTATTATTGTATACTTTTGTGTAGTTTGTTAATGAATTTTCTGATACAAAGTTTCCGAATCCGCAAAATCTGCTGCTACTCGACTCCGAAAAATTTTAGAAATTAATTTTATGAAAGATAAAACTTGGAGTGAGAATCTTCCTACTGGGCCATAAAATCTCAGATAAAGATAATTAATGTGTAGGGTTCAACATATGAGACAAAAGCTATGAAATTGACTCCTTATTTATGTTTTCTGTCCTTACTAAATTACGCACTCCCACCCTCCACGTGTAGGATTCGATTCAAATCTGATCCAAGAGGGAATATCATTGGGGATTTAATATTACCATTTTACTGTGAACTTTTATGTGTGTGTCACCTCATTTGGCACCAACAGATAATGTGTCACACATTGCGTTACACTTGGAGTGTGCTTGTTGGTCTTGTTCTATTTTTTTTGGATAGGGTAGGGTTAGGGAGCTTTTTTCGGTTGAGGGTTACTTTAGGTTTTGGGACTAGTCAAGTTTGCAATCTTGCTCCTGATATAAAGTTTGTCATGATAATTTCCTTTGTTTGGTAATTACTAATTAGTCTGTAAGATCAACTTTAACAATATTAGCTATTTTTTTTTGTCAAATTTTAACTAAAATAGCTAAAATGTCATTTTAATTAGCTAGTTTAGAAATATATTTGTTCTCTCTATTTTAACTACTTTGAACTTGTATTATTAATTAAATTTTTTTAAAATTACTTTAAATGCAGTTATACATAGAATCATGAGATTTTTACCTAAAACTACAATTTTGTGGTGATATTTACCAGTAGTAAAATTACTTTTTAAAATTACCACTAGAAGTTTCCATCCAAAACTAACAGAATCCGTTAACTCATAAATTACAAAATTACCCTCAGAAATCAATACCACTGAGCCTCAGAAATCAATACCACTGAACCTCATAAACCAAAATATTCTAATGCTACTGACCCTCAGAAACTTTACCTCCGCCGTCAACCGCTGCGATTCCAATGTTACTGACCCTCAGAAACTTTACCTCCGCCGTCCTCCGCCGCGATTCCAATATTACTGACCCTCAGAAACTTTACCTCTGCCGTATAAATCGAATTGTGATTCAATTTGTCATCAGGAACAAATCGAACCACAAACTTTTCACCACTGATCGAAATCATATACTCCTTAATTAAAGCACTTCTAAACCTCACTCACTCCCTGGTCCCTCTCCTTCTCCCTCTTCCTCTCACCGCACACCACCAAAACACTTTCGTCTTCCATCTGGACATTGATCTAGTCCGGCTTCAGCCCCGGCACGTCGATCACAAAGATGAAGGCATTCAAAGTCTCCTTCACGTCCGCCGGAGTAGCAGACATGGCCTTGGCTTCCCTAACGTATTGGCGCGGCCGGGCTCGGAGGAGATTGGAGTCGAAGTCGGGATCAGGGAGGAGGAGATCTGGTCGATGCGGCGGCGGAGGAGATCGAAGCTGGCTCGCCGTCGAAGCGCCTCGGTTGGCTCGTCGCCGACGCCTCTCTCTCCGCTCGTCGTCGACACCCTCCCGAATCCTTTACGTCTAGCATCGTCTTGGTATGTGCCATGCGTGTCCGGTGTTGTTGGTATGAGAGAGAGAAAGAGAGAGAGCAGAGAGAGGAGACAGAGAGAGATATATCAGGCTTGGTAGAGAGAGAGAGGAGAGAGAGAGAAAGAGGGGGATGGCATGAGTTGTAATTTATAGATTTTCAGGGTCAATTATGTCATTAAATAGTTGATGGGTTAACAGCCCATTACTGTTAATTCCCTACTGATGGTATAAAAAAATTAGGTCTTGCTATTGGTAAATATCACCACAAAAGTGTAGTTTTGGGTAATTATTTATACAATCATCTAAAAGGAATGTATTAAATTATAGAGAGCCTCATCTCGCTCTCTATATTTAGGAGCGAGATAGCTAAGAGTTAAAATAACTAGCCACTTATGAGTCTGGTAGAACTCCTAATTTTGATAAAAAAAAAAACTAAACAGACTCCTTAAAATAACTAAATAGTCAAAATAAAGAATCTACTAAAAATGAGCTAATGATGTTATTTTTTTAGTTATATAATGATCCAAGTACATAGTCTCTATATTAATGATCCATGATAGTGACTTTTGTCTAATTGGGAGACACATTATAGAATTGTATAATGGGTATGTGACATGCATTAGTGTATAATCACATGGACAAGTTAGGTCCCATATTATGATAATGAAAGCATTGAAAGGCAATGGATCCTCTAATTAATTGCTAGTTAATTTTAACTACACATGTACCATAAAGAAAAGGAAGGAACTTGGTTAACCAACTTTAGTTAGTTAGAGCTAACACAAGCTAATGAGGAGAGGTCACGTGACGTTTTTGGTAAAATAAAAGACATAGCAGGGACTGAGTAGGTATTTACAGGGGCTGAATGAGTATTTATATTATTATTTAATTTATTTTAAAGGCCACGTGACATCTCCTCATTAGTTTGTGTTAACTCTAGCTAACCAAGTCTAGTCAGTCAAGTTTATTCCTAAAGAAAATAACCATATCACACTACTTTTTACCCACCCTATGTAGGTAAATCTACACTAGATCCATAGCCAGATGGGTTGCTTTACAGTATATAAACCCCCTAGATCTTGATGAGTGAGTCTCCATGTCTCCACCCTTGCGGTTCATGCTCATTGCTCACCGGAACTTCCTGCCGCTTGGTTCCACCGACTGTAAGTTCACTACATACTATTGTGTCTACACACTTCTTTCATATACTTGTGTGTGTGTGTCATTCTTAACTTTCTACACGAGCTATAAACATAAGAAGTTATCTTGTTAAAGTTTTGTTTCAAATGATGAGGTGCGAACTCTAGGAATATGCATATGCAAAAACGATCCAAGTTAACTGGGATGACGCCGTGACGGTGTGTTGTTTGTTTGGGATATATGGCAGTTGACGGTGGATCTTTGCCGTCGGTGGGAAGACGACGGAGAGTGGTGACTGAGCTCAATGGTGTAAAATCCAATTGTTTTTTTTCTTTCTTTCTTTTGATTTGGTGGTGTAAAAGCTAGGTCACTCTAGGTCTGTTCCCAAATCGCGACACGTGGACGTCACATACCCCGTTCGTGGCCCAAAACCAAATTTCGCGCGAGATATACTGAGACGACCTTTGACTCCTCTCTTTGTACACTTGTTTCAGTTTCAGTTTCAGAGAGAAAAACACAGGAGAGCTTCCTCCCTCCTCCTCTTCTTATTCTAACTAGAATCCATTGGTATACAATATTTCGGAGGATTATTCTTATCCGATAATTCCCACGTATTTAGTTCCCTGCACGCTATCTTCTTGTTCCCTTTAGCTTCCGCTTAAACCGGTTATCATTTCAGAAGCCAAATCAAAGCTCAGTGAGGCATTTCATCCAACACGTAGAATGCATGGAACATGAACCATTGGGTGTTTGAGTTTTGGGATTCTGGTACTTACCCTCTTTTGGTTATGGTCTCATGATTTCTGGGTTTTGATTGGATTTTTGCTCTGTTGTTTTGGTAAAGAACTGTATTGGAAACGAAGTTCGTTTAGGCATTTTATCAAACATGTAGTGTGCATAGAAGATGGAGAATAATCAAATACTGTTTTGGGTTTTTGGTAGATACCCAGTTTCTCTTTCAGTCGTATAATTTCTGATGATTTATTAGATTTTTGCTCTGTTTTTCCATTATTACAAAACCGCTGTCACTGTATCAGCCTTTGAAATTTGGTTTAGTCTCTCTTCTAGCCTTGATGCGTGTTTTGATTTCATTTTTGTGATAAAATTTCTTGGGTTGTGCTTGGTGTGCTTATTGTTTGGTGTGTCAGTTGTGTGTACGTAGCTGAGGAAAAATGGGGCATTCAAAACCTGTAATTTTTGGTATAATACTTCTATTACCAAAATTGTTCCCTATTTCTGTCACAGTGAAAAAATCTCCAATATCATATTATAGAATCGTGTCTTTCATTTTTCAGGTTAATCAGATATGTAATAAACATTAAAGAGGAAAGAAAAAGTTACTTTATACTGTTCATGTCCTTTCACTGCTTTGTCCACTCTTATAATAGTAAGAAGTAGTCCAGAAAGTATGTTTGATTTTGTCTTGGTGTAATTATGAGCTTTTGTTTGCAGAATCATTCACTCTGAAAGATGGTGGCATTTGGGAAAAAGTTGAGAGAATCCCAGATTCAAGAATGGAAAGGGTATGTTCATGTGGATTGAAATATATGTGCTCTTTGCGATATGCCAAGGCTTTTAAAGTTTTAATCTAATTTCTTTTCAGATACTATATAGACTATAAGTTAATGAAAAAGAAACTCAACCGGTATACACAACAAGTTGAAGTCGGAACCGAGAATCACCTCATTGTTCTGAAGGACTTTTCTAGATTGCTAGATTGTCAGGTACCCTGTACTGCAAACAATTATGTTTTTAAACTGAGCTTTGTGCCAATCTATTCCATCTGAATTTGTGACATTTGCTGCACCGGAAGAGTGGAAGTCGTTCAATTTTAGATGTTTTCTGCTAACTTTTCTAACTGTGAGGCCAATGTGTCACTGCATCTTAGTAATCTTACCAACAATGTTAACTGGAATCATGCTTATGAGCTTGTCTTAACAATTCATATTAAATTCCAATATGTAAGATTGAAAGGGCCATCATAAAGACTATACTCAACTTTTCAATAACATTTGATTGTCGTATTGATATAATTCATCAAATCATTTATATTTCCAGCACTTTCATTCCTGGAAAGTTTGACCATTGCATATCATAGATGCAACCATGAAAATATAACCCAAATTTTTTTGTTTCTATATTTCAGATTGAAAAGTTTGTCATGTTTCTGCTGGAACAACAAGGAATTCTTGCAAGCAGGTTATCCAATCTTGGGGAGCAGTATGATTCTCTTTTTCAGCAGGCAGATGGACAAAAAGTATTGGAACTGCGAGAAGCATACCGATCAGTTGGTCGAGATCTCTTGAAAATTCTTTTTTTTGTTGAGATGAATGCCATTGGTCTGCGTAAGATATTGAAGAAGTTTGACAAGCGATTTGGCTTTAAATTTACCAATTACTATGTCAAAACCCGTGCAAATCATCCTTATTCCGAGTTACGACAAGCCTGTAAGCATGTGGTAATGTGTCAACTTGTTCTCTTATTTGTTAAGTTTAATTCACTTTTCCATCTTGTAAAACTGTAAGATATTGAACTATCTTTACTGACTCTATAACTGAATACAGCCATAATCAGCTAGTACTAATATGCAGGGCATTGGAGCCATTGTGGGAGCCATTTCTCGAAACCTTGCGGACCTTCAAGATGATCGTGGGAGCTACATATCAATATATGATCAGCCTGCTTTATCTCACCCGGTTTACTCTTACATCCATTGAAGTATTATATGAAACGTCGATACTCTCTTCTAATATTTTTGATTGAATTTTAAAATATTTTATGGTAGTATTATATTGTTCATGAATTCATGGACAGACATCCTTGTTCACAAAACATATCTTGTTGGAAACCATCTAAAAATTGTGGCCACTACAATTCCACCGTACATGACTACTTTGATAGGTTTATTCAAACTGGCGATCCTCATGAAAACAGAAGTGCACTGGTATGCAAGAATCCTTTTAGTTACATCACACAAATCTGAGATATACTGAGCAGAAATTTAATGATTTGTAGAAAGGGACTAAACTTTCTCTGGTCTGAAATCCAAGGACAATAACAAAGTTAGGATTTTGTTTCACAATGTACCACTGTATTACATCTAGATAAAAAATCTCACTTGAAAATCATACATGTGTTGATATAAAACATATCCCAGCATATAGTACTCTCCGTTTAGCAGGTCCAGTTTATACATTACCACTGACCTTAAGTAATTGAATTTACAGGATCCTGTTGTTCATTCTATTAGAGCAGCAGTGGACAAGTTGTCAAACTCGACAGGTTTCCTCCATTATCTAGGAAAGCATGCACTAATTATGCAGGAGGAGTTTCCAAGTTCATCTGAAGATCCTCCCGATGACAACAGATATCATTTCATGTCACTTCTCCTGAATTTGGCAAATACATTTCTCTATATGGTCAATACATATATAATTGTCCCAACAGCTGACAGATACACCATGACCCTTGGAGCTGCAGCAACGGTCTGTGGTGTTGTGATTGGGTCAATGGCTGTTGCCCAGGTCTTTTCTTCAGTTTATTTCAGCGCATGGTCAAATAGATCATATATGAGACCACTTGCATTCAGTAGCATTCTTCTTCTTGTGGGAAATACCCTATATGCACTGGCATATGATCTTGATTCCATATCAGTACTTCTGATTGGTCGACTCTTCTGTGGGTAAGCTCTTCCATCTTGGAACTTGCATTTGATTTTTCAGTTAGCTGGTTCCTGTTTCATGTAACACTAAAAGTTGAATGATTATATGACATATTACCATTATTCTGCTTTCTTCTGAAAACTCAGAAGGAGTCAGTGGTGTATATTTGCAAGTCAATAGAGTGTATATCTCATTCATTATGTTAAGTATCTGGGTTTGGACTAAGAACATTTTTTAAAAGACAGTGTATGAAAAACTAATGGAAGTCTTCAAAAAGAATTACCTAATTCGATGACAGTTCGGAAAGCAAATATCGAGCGAGGTTTTTGGGAATTTCAGAAAATCCCCTTACTTCCTTTTCCTTATCAGTCAAAAGTTGGACTGTATACTTGATGTTTGACACATGAAATGATATCATTAGTTGTAAGTGAAGTCATGGTTATGATGATGTAAGTTGCAACAATTGATTTTGGAACTCTAGAATGCCCCAGCTTGATATGCATAGTGGTATATACTGATGTGCTTAGTTCATTATAATTTATATTCCTGTGAAGCTTTCCCCATAAACAGTCATGCTATCATTTCCACAGGTTAGGCTCTGCAAGAGCTGTTAATCGGCGTTATATCAGTGATTGTGTACCCCTCAAATTGCGAATGCAAGCTTCTGCTGGTTTTGTAAGTGCTAGTGCACTCGGAATGGCGTGTGGTCCTGCTCTTGCTTTTTTATTCCAAACTGATTTCAAGATTTACAAGTTGACATTCAACGAAGTCACATTACCTGGTTGGGCCATGGCTCTTGCATGGCTTGTATATTTGCTGTGGCTGTGGATTTCTTTTAGAGAGCCTTCTCGTGAAACTAAAGAAAATGTTGAGCCAGACGAATCTAATTATGGTTTGTATACATGAATACCTAGTTCTTTTTAGTATATAAACTTTATCTCCCTGATCAAACTATATATAATATGGAGTTGGAACAGGGAGGTTTATAAATGGTTCTCGTGAAACTGAAGAAAATCCCTTGCCAGAGGAATCTAATTCTGGTTTGTTTACATATTACTTAGTTCTTTCCAATAAATCTATTTTCCTGGTAATGCTATATAATGATGAGTTTTGTTGGAACAGGGAGGTTTATAAATATTTTGGTGGACAATAAATTTACACAACCATTACTCAATAATAAGCAACAAGATGTAGATGGAGACGAAGATTGTGATGATGCTGAAGAAGATTTTAAACAACTCCAGAAGCCAGTCAATTCAATTGTGTCAGCATATAGATTACTTACACCATCAGTAAAGGTATCGAGTTTCTTATAATAATCATTTGAAGCATCAACTATCATGCACGTTTCTCTGTCTTAGAATAGGTGGCTATTTGGTCCTTTCAATCTTGCTTAGTGAGACCATCCATTACTGGTGAGATTTGTTTCCATTTTCATCATGTTATCTTACTTGAACTTCTAATTCCCACCAGGTTCAACTAGTCATATATTTTATGCTCAAATATGCTATGGAGATCATACTTGCTGAGTCGAGTCTCATCACTGGATATTATTTTATTTGGTCAACTAGCAGCGTCGCAATCTTTCTTGCATGTCTTGGGCTAACAGTGCTTCCGGTCAATGTTATTGTTGGAAGCTATATCAGCAACATATTTGAAGAAAGGTAGATTTTTGAGTATGAGAATTAATTGTATTATATCATTGTATACATTTTCTCCCCAGCTGATTCATATATATTTCTGTTGACCTGATTGCAGGCAAGTTTTATTGGCCTCTGAGATTCTGGTATTCATAGGTATACTACTAAGCTTCCACGTCTTCACCTCTTACTCTGTGCCTCAGTATGTCGGCTCAGCCCTTCTAACTTTTGTGTCAGCTGAAGTCGTTGAAGGTGATTTCTTGTCTTTATCTCCATTCTCCAATTATGCTGCAACATTAGCCTGGACTCTGAAAGAACCCAGATTTAGTTTTCGTGTTTACCAATTGATAAGAAGAATATTGCTGGAAACCATTGGCAATATATTTTTTAGTGTGTGTGTGTGTGTTTTTTTTTTTCTGTATTTTTTAAATATTTTTGAGCTGAGATTTTCTCAATATTTTCTTTGCTCGGTGCCTCAACTTCTGCTGTGCTCATTTACCTCTCATCTTTTCTCAATTCTTGCTTTACTTACTCAAAATGGAAAACTAACACTTGCTGCACTAATGTAGGTGTGAACTTATCACTCCTATCTCGCGTCATGTCATCAAGGCTTTCTCGTGGGACTTTCAATGGCGGATTGCTGTCAACTGAAGCAGGGACACTGGCACGGGTAGTTGCAGATGGAACAATAACCCTAGCTGGGTATTTAGGTGTGAGCAAGGTCTTGAATATCACTTTGGTTCCTTCCCTGTTCTTCTGTGTCTGTTCCATTGTTGCCACCTGCTTCACCTACAACTCTCTCTACTAATTTCCCTTGTAACATTTGACGTTGTATAATAGAGCTAAACTCGTTCAGTAGCAGTCTATGCCAAATGCTTTTTGGTGCTTGTGTTCAGATCATTCCAATTGAAAATGAAAACATTAGCCTTTTGTATATATCATTTCCAAGTGCTCCAAATTCTGTAACTTGCAAAACTGTTTAATAGGAGAATCTGCATTATATGATCATTACAGCATTTGCATTGTAAGATGGTGACATGGACACTTTCCAACTGTTGATGCATACCGATTCTTTAGTAGGTCTTACATGCATCAAAAGGCTGATATATATACCAAGCTTATGGTGATGACTGCGCAAAGTAAAGCCGAGATATCTTCAAGGAAGGATGTCAAGCAATTATGCAGACTTTGAAGTCCATTCATATAGTAGAAGCAGGGGATTGCTAGAATAGTTAGTGGCTGACTATAACCTGTGGCCGTTGGTTATTCTCAAGGTGCTGATATTTGGAGTGTTCGTTTGAGAGGTTAAGCATGACTTTATCACCGCGTCCCATAAGTTAGCAGTTTCTTTTTTATGTTGCCCAAGCTTTAGTCTGGTGTAGTCGGATTGCTCTAAGTTTCAGCATCCATGTAACTTTTTTATTTTCAATCAAAGTTAACAAAATCTCAATTTGATGAGAGATGGTTCACTATTGCACAAAGGTAACTTGGAGTCTGATCCCGTTGGTTTTAATTAAAGATTCTTAATTATTTAAGTGAGACCGGAAGATCGTAAAAATTCTTAATTAATTTTTTTTTAATTGAACATTTTAATTAAGTTTTGTCCGTATATAAGTAATTTCATTCAGTTTTATATGTTTTCGTACCTACTATATTTTTCTGAGTATGCAGTCCAACAAAATTTAATTTGTACCTAGGTCTAAAAGAAAGAAGAAAAAAAAAAAAAAGGATTTCAATTGCAAAGTAATTGCTTTAAAAACATGTGACATCCAATTCGATCTGGTAGAACAGTGTACTCGACACAACATCAAAAGCTGGAAGACACAACTTGTTGCTCCTAGTACCCCTTCTGATTCAACCGTCTCTTTCTCTCTCTAGATTTCTGGGTTTTAGAGAGAGAAAGAGAGAACAGCTCTGTGAATAACGAACATGGCAGCAGCCTCTGATTTACCAGAGGGGACTCTGCAGAACGTTCTTGAGCAAGAAACCCTCAAGTGGGTCTTCGTTGGCGGCAAAGGTGGGGTTGGCAAAACGACGTGTAGTTCAATCCTCTCGATCCTTCTCGCAAGTGTCAGATCCTCTGTTTTGATCATCTCCACCGACCCTGCTCACAATCTCAGCGACGCTTTTCAGCAAAAGTTCACCAAGACTCCCACTTTGGTTAATGGGTTTCCCAATTTGTATGCTATGGTGAGCTTCTTGATTATCAAGTTGGAATCTTTAGTGATTTTATGGTTTAATTTGATTGCTTTCGGAGAACAATTGGGGTTGATTTGAGGTGGAATTTGGTTTCTTGATGAAGTTGGGAGATTCCCAGATGTCGAGGTGTTAGAATTTTGGTGATAGATGATCACATTGAGAATTTCGGGTTCATTGGTTATGTTATTGGTTGAAATTGAGTTCCCTATTGTAAATGTAGAGTGAATTCTTCATTGTGTTACTTAGAAGTAATTTCGTGTTTGTGTATCTGTGTTAATGGGAGAGTGGATTTTACGCATTGTATGCAGTCTCATTGTTTGGTTATGATCCTATATTAGGAAGTGGATCCTACTGTTGAGCATGAAGACATTGGAGGAGAGAATGGAATGGATAGTTTGGTTTCCGAGCTAGCAAATGCTATTCCTGGGATTGATGAGGCCATGAGCTTTGCAGAGATGTTAAAGTGAGACTCGTGCTCCCTTTTCTTTGTTTCTTTGCTTGTACTATTTTTTCTCTTTGGTACTAAGATTTTGCTGCCGATGTCGTATTTATGTGTTGACATTAATCTCTGCAGATTGGTTCAAACAATGGACTATTCTGTTATTGTATTTGACACTGCACCAACTGGTCATACACTTCGGCTGTTGCAGTTTCCATCAACATTGGAGAAAGGCCTAGCAAAAGTCATGTCTTTGAAAAATAAATTTGGTGGCTTAATGAGTCAGGTACTAATTGAGTTATAAGGAATTATAATAAAGAGCTCTGTGGGCATGTAGCGAATTGCACACAATAAATCACATGATTGTTAGCAACTTTTTGGTTTTCTTCAATGTCAGCTTCTGTGATATAAATGTAGTGACTTTAACTTGGTTATATTCTCTTCCGCAGTTTATACTATGTTCCTTTGGATACTATATTACATTATCTAAATTTAGATCTTTAGGTTTGAAACTTTGAATTTTAGAATTATTTCTATTTCATGTTAACACTGCAGTTCCTTTGGATACTATATTACATTATCTAAATTTAGATCTTTAGGTTTGAAACTTTGAATTTTAGAATTATTTCTATTTCATGTTAACACTGCAGTTACCTGACTTTGAGAGAGTGTATTCTAAACTGAAAATCTTTTGTCTTTTCAAACACCTAGTTAAAAGTACAAAAACTCCCGCCTTTTGTCTTCGTTCTGATCATTTGATGCAAGCAAGTGAACCTTCAAATTAAGGAGTCAAATCTATGTCCAACATTTATTTTCTACAAATCTATATACAATTGGTCCATTACTTTATTGACCAACACAGGAGAGAATTCATTCCTTTATGGATATGTTAAATCCAACTAATTGTTTCAATCTGTAGTGTGCACCATGTGCATTTTGGATACCCTAGCAGTATGGGATTCTACTGGACTCCAGTATTACTTTCTTCTTTTTTCACCTTTTCGTGAGATATATACCCTATGTCATGTATCTTAATACTCTTTTACTTAAATTAGGTTACAAGCAGTAGTTTGTTTTGCAAAGGACGGTTTTTTTTTTGATTGAGAAGAAAGGACGGCGTTTTCTTTGATGTCTGCATGTGAGAAACTCATAGCTATAGAATTGAATCTGGGATGAGATAACTTTTAATGGTGCGTGTGCTTTAGGACCATCTGTGCTTTAGGTCAAATAATTATCTTGCATTGCCATTTCTATTAAGAGAACACTTTGTCATACCCTCCCTCATCTTCGATCCATTTCAGTTTCACTACCAATCTTAAATTGTTGATACTAAATATTTCAAATTTGTTGGCTGCAGATGACCCGCATGTTTGGTATGGATGATGAATTTGGAGAAGATGCGATTTTAGGAAAGCTTGAGGGCATGAAAGAAGTGATAGAGCAAGTTAATAGGCAATTCAAAGACCCAGTAAGTCTACATTTATTTTCTCTGTTGACTCTATTGTGACATATGCAAGTTGTTGTTTTGGATTTGTATTCCATTGGAGTAAATTGAAAAGGAAGAATACAGGATTCTCCTTGTTTGGATTTTGGGTCCCAAAAAGAAACAAATACTCTGCCACTCGTCACCCGTGTGATATCAAATCTCGAAAAGTGGATATACTTTTTCAAGTTGTCAGTTTTGAAAGCCCAAATAGTTTTAGTTTTCTCTCTGCTTCTTGAAAGTCTTTTCTACTTCAGCATCATTATGAAAACAACATTAAAGTCCCTACGTTATAGGTATTTGTTGGTGCACTCATATCTCACTTTTTGCAGGACTTGACAACGTTCGTTTGTGTTTGCATTCCTGAATTCCTCTCTCTTTATGAAACAGAGAGACTGGTGCAGGAACTCACCAAATTTGAGATAGATACGCATAATATTATCATTAACCAAGTACTTTATGATGAAGAAGGTATGCCTCCCATGTCCAGTTATGTCCTACATTTGCTTTTCTTAATATTTTGAGCATAATGTTAATTACCTATCGGTAATTCTGTTGTAGACTCGCAGTCGAAATTACTGAAAGCAAGAATGCGAATGCAACAAAAGTACCTTGACCAGTTCTACATGTTGTATGATGACTTTAACATAACCAAGCTCCCGTTGCTACCTGAAGAGGTAAACCATAGAGTGCAGTTTTTGTTGATCTTTTGATTTCATGTTGTGGAACAAAAGGGTTTGGTTAGTGGTGTACTTATGTGCTTTCCTGTACTTCTTATTTGAGCAATGTCAGTGTCTGGGTCATTCTAATGTCGGCTTTTTTGTATTTACAATTGGGGGTACTGCGAGACCATTATAGATGGAAATCTGGATTGAGTCTGTGGTAGAAGTTACCCACCTGCATTCTATTCTCGATTGTTACTGAGTCCTTATTCTGGTTCTTAATTTTCTCTGCAAGTAATTATATTTTTTTTATCAGCTAGTTTTCTTCACATTTTTTTCTTCGGTTGAATTCCTTGAATTCTTAAGAAAACTGAGAATATTCAGTCTATTTGTTTTGTTTTGTTTTGTTTTTTTTTGTTTTTTTTTTCTGGGTATAATTTGGTACTTAATGTAGTGTAACACCTGCTACGCTGTTGATCACCTGCTCTTTGTTCGATTTGATTTGATATCGTATGCTTGATTAATGGAAAGACTTTCCTCTAAGACTTGGAAATGAGTCTAGAATGTGTTTTCATGGCCTTTTGCCTTATTGCTTATTAACTTACTTGAAAGCTGAAATTTGTTTTATATATGCAATATTACTCATTGGATGCTTTTTGATGCACAACCCTTTGTATTTTTGCTGGATTTTGTAGGTTACTGGAGTGGAAGCTCTGAAAGCATTTTCACGCCATTTTCTGACACCTTATCAACCTTCCACCAGCACGGTGGAATCGTTAGAGCAAAGGGTGTCCACGTTGAGGCAGCAGTTAAAAGACACTGAAGCAGAGCTAGAAAGACTAAGAAAAGGAAAGCAAAAGGCCTGATGACATCATCTTTTTTATCAATGTTGCCTTATCTTCCCATTTCCAGTCTTGTCTAGTTTAGCATTCGGATGATATCATCTCCCCTACGTTGGGGTTACAAAGTGAATTATATCTTCCATTCTAGTGCTGGTCGAGATGTCTGTTGTTTTACTTCATGATTCTTTTTTCCTCTGTTCTTTTAAGTTAGATAACAATAAATCAATATTTAATATGTATTACAGGGACCTGTATCTTTACTCAAACTTTTAATGCGATTTATTTCATTTGAGAGGTCTATTTTCTTTTCCTTGACAGGTTGACAGGTTGACAGGAATACATTGAAATTGTGTTTTGGAAGAACAAGTAGACATTGGATTATAGAATATTTTGGAGTACGAATTAGCATATTTCTTTTGTAGGTTTGTTGGCTTGAAAAAGAAAATCACTCAATTTTGTGTATACATAACGTCGAATAGTTCGTTCACTTGGTATCAATTCATTGATGACTTATAATCTGGTATCAATTCTAATGGAGGTTATTTCCCTCCAATATTACAAACAAATGTAAATAAAGAGATTCCTTAATGATCCTGGAATGTTTATAGAAAGCAATAATAGACACTTTGAGACCAATTTGGGTGCCTGATTTGCTTATTGATCAGTGTCGAAAGTTGTAAAGTTATGGTAAGGTATTCTTTTATCCAATGAGGTTTAGCGAGGTTTTGATGAAACAAAACCGAGAGTTATTTCAAGTCTAAATTCAAACTAGTGCCAAAGGTTGCTGGCCAAAAATTTGGAAACCTCTTGACTGGCAAAAAATTTGCAAGTCTAATCTACACCTTCTCCAAGTGAGACAAAGAAACTAAACCCAAAAAGGAGAGTACGATTTCATTATTCGTAATGGAAACGGATTATTGATGAAATACTTATAGATAGCCTCAGTACTTTTGTTAATTTCATTCCTTCAAACCCAACACATTCATTATTTCATCTCTCCTGACATTTGTTTCTGCGTGCTCGAGGACTTCTCTGTCAGTTTCATAAATGGAAGAGAAACCCTTGATAACCCTGTAAATAATATTGGTATGATATTGCATATATATAATTGAGATAAATATTAACTTGAATTTAGAAATAAAAATTCTAGAAAATAAATAAGAAGGTAAGAAGCGATACACAACCAACACCGAACGAGTTTTCAAGGTGGAATTGCACAAGTCAAGTCGTGTGTGTCACACACTCTCCTTAAGACAACTACGCCGCCTCTACGGGTGCAAAAGGCCTGTTGGCGCTCGTCTCCCAGGATACAATGACTACCAATTTCTTATAGCTGCACTCCTTAAGAACATTATATATATCCCTCCCATAATAGAAGTCATCGTTGCAATATGTACATGCAATTGATTAGATATTTAGATACTATCTGATGAAATATAGTTATCAGTGAATCCTATGATGTGTTTCATGCTAATTGATATTGTATTACTGGAATTTAATCTATACGAATCGTTGCAATGTGAGACTATTCTTCTGTTAGAAGCTTTTACTATTATTTTTTTTTAATTATTATTATTTTTAAAACGAGAATAGGGCTAACTCTTCTCCCTATCCGAAAATTTATTGATAAATAGAAAAAAATACAAAAGAAGCTTAAATATACAGAGCATTACTTAATTTATCGCTAACATGTCCTGTGAATGATGTAATTGTTTCATCATTGCAGTCTTTTTTAATAAAGAATTTCAAGTATGTATCTATAGCGAGTAAAATCATTATTCAATTAGTCGATCACTATGTTTACGTGACTGATATATATGATCTCTAAAGTGTGTTACAAAAGTTCATAATATATACATGGAGAAGTGATCGATTGATGCATTTTACGTATATATGTTGGTTGTAGCCAGGTTTGTGAATCTTTGCTTATGGTATATAGGTTCAGTTGATAAATAAGCCATTGGATGAAATTAAACATAGATAATAAGTTCGGAAAATATGTATATCCTTAAAACAAATCAAATTCTAACCCGTAAAACTTGTGCGCATCTGTTAGGTATATATAGAGGATTAGGTTGATAAAAAGAGCATATCATAACTCTTGCAACGAGGAGGGGTGCTAGACCTATTTTATCTGGCCAGCGTCAGTCTCATATAGAAGACAACTTTCATCTTTTGAGTCGAGGTTGATGTGAATTTACATGGTCATTCTCGCTTTGATGTGATTTTCTTTTTGATTAAATATAATATTATTTTTGATTGAATAAAATATTTTAATTTATTAAGTAAAAATTACATTATTTTCAACAGAGAAAATGAATTGTGACCGAAGGTGATTATAATTATATAACCTAGTATGTCACTAGCTTAAAATAATATGTTCAATAACTAGTTTGTTATACAACAATTTATCGAGTTGTGATCTGATCATTTTTTTATTAAAAAAAAAAACAATTTATCGAGTTAAAAAGTAATATTTAATGCCAATTTCTACAATTTATCTAACTAACACCATATATGACACATATCAATTTCACTGCTGGCGCATCAAGTAGTAAAGCAAATGAGACTTGCAAAGCAGGAATCGATCTCACTACTAAGACGTTAATATTTTGGTTTCTTTCCTTGTGTTTTCAAATTGGCATTTTATTTTAGAAGTAGAGCAATCAAGAATTGAACTGAAAGAAACTTAAAGAACGCACAAACCGGGCAGGAACAACAAGTATAGAAACACCAACAAACAAAACAACATGAACGTAGCAGTAAGAACACAAACACAGACAACAATAATAACACAAAGAAACAACGACAAATACAAACCAAGGTGCCTTTGGTACACAAACATCCAATTAGTCTAAACCGCATAACTCTCTCTAGCTAGTTGTCCTTAAACTGAAAATAGCTCAAATACTACATTCTTCTAATAGTAACATTCATCACTGCAACCTTATCTGTCACTGAAATCAGCTCAAAGTCACAGAAATCTCCCCCTCCCACCTCGTTCTCGCTCACAAAGGGTAGCCAACCTCGGCTGAACCTACTAGATTTCTGGTAAGGATGGATCCATTTCAGATGCCAGGCCATGTTTCCAACTTTAAGCGTGACAATCTCAGGCTTGGGAATGTTCCTCAAGAAGCTCCTTGGTGTGAGCTGCCAACGTTTGATAGAATAGGTACATAAATCTAACTTGACACCAAAAAATCATTCGGAGACTATAATAAGTTCTGAAGTATGAAACTTTGAAGAGTAATGCCAATGTCACTTCTTTTGTTTTCACACTAAAATCAATATAAGAATACTAAGGAATGGTAATGAACAAATAACAAGCACTGGCATACTCAGAAAAACAGGTTCATGTTTCCATAATCCATACCAATGGTCCTTTGGTCACATGACTTTTGCACATCTGGACACTGAAGAAATGGTTTCCGGAACGGCTTATGGTGGCTAGATTACGAACTTTACCTCTCATTGACACTTTCCTTCCACAATTCACATCCCCTACATACATCAAACAAATGAGTTCAATTTTACAAAAAGTTTCGATTAAAGTTGAAGTCTTTGAAGAAACTTACTAGGACACTGATTGTTCAAGCTGATCTCACTCTTTTGAGCTTCAGAATCAGAATCTGAGTCAATTACAATCACATCATCTTCATCATCAACAAGCCTGCCAATGTTGCTGGCATTTGTCCTCTCACAGTGATTGTGTCCATAGACTCCAACAAAGAACTTTGTAACTCCAACATAATGCAGAACTAAATAGTCACCTAGCTTCAACCTGTTTCCAACTACAAATTTCTCCCAACCCTCTTCCAAGAAAAACTCTCTCCTAATCATTTTCACATGGACATGCCAACTTCCAGACACAGTCTGAAGACTGCAATGCTGAGGCACCACCCCATCAGAACTCCGGCAAAAATCTTGGGGGATTTTCTGCCAAAACCAAAACCCCACATGCCCACAAATAGTCATTAACGATTTACATGCAGAGAACTTTTACATAGACAGAGATCACAAGTAAACTAACAAACTTAGAATATGAAGAAGAGGTTAGAAGGAACTTACAAGCTTCCCATTATGAAGAACAGAGTCATCCACACACTTGTAGAAACCTGGAACTTCAGTCTTTTCATTTTCTCTTCTTCTGCTGCAAGAAGCCATCACAGTTTTGGGTTTGCTATCTTTTTTTTTTGGAGGTCTGAAGAAAACTGAGAGCAGAAAAGCCTTAGCTACCTGTAAAAGCCTGAGAAATGCTTGAGCACAAATATAACCCAGCTACCAAGCCTGCAAGTCATATACTAGCCTTCAATTCATAGTACTATGAACTCTGGATAAACGTACTATTAATGTAAAGCCTGTTTAGTTTCTCTCTTTGTGATTCTCTGACTCTGCTGGACAATGTACTTCATATATTGCCTACCCTTTTCTTGTGCATGTTCCTCTATCACTTTGATTCTCATTGATTCTGCATACTTCAATTTTCTGATAGCCTCTGGTTACTGATGGACCTACTTTGGTTTTAATGCATTTGTTACAATCTGAGTAAAGAAGCCCCAGCCCCACAGAAGACAAATATGCTCCACAACGTCTCACATATAACTGCTTGCAGAATCAAAAGTTTCTTGTTCTTTTTATACACCAAAACCAAATGCCTCATCCAGTTTCTCTAAACACATGTAGAAAACTTAACGGAAAAACCGTCAGTTTCCTTCAAAGCATATACCTATTGCCACTAGGTGTGTGATGCACTGCCAGAGAAATGGCAAGTGTTACAATACACTTGAAGAGCAGAGGTTATAAAGTGACACCAACCAGCCCAAGCTGAGGTTTACTTTTACTTTCTTGGTCTCTAGGTAAATAATAACAAAGTAAATGACAGCACGTAAGATGAGCCAATAAGCTTTTATGGGCCAAATGAAGAGCCCAACTCCAGTCCCCATAGCATATAGTTGATCAACAAGTTACACAAGTTATGGATTAGAAATGTACATTAAATAAATTGGCTCGACTATACTGAAAACAATGGAGAATGGATATTATCTCATTTAACCCCGCAGAAGTTAAGTACATGTATTCTTTTCTTTTTCCACTGGATGGTACGCAACAAACGTTTAGATTGTATTGACCACATTTTCCAGCATTATCATGGGATATCCAAGAGATTGATCTCCCCGTGTGCCATATCAAGATCTAAGTAGTGAGAACCAGCAATTTTCTTGAGACGTTCCTATCAAGCATGTCAACAATCGATGAGAAGTTATTTTCCTACTGGTTACGGTTTTCACAACCAACACACTGCCAACAAGTTGCTACTGATGTACATTAACCTACATCTGCAACTGCATGAGAGAGTATTATCAGCAAACGGAAAAACAAAAGAAACTATATAAATTAAATAAACAGTGTTACCAATTTGTGTGTGTGTGTGTGAGAGAGAGAGAGAGAGAGAGAGAGATGTGTGTTTTGAAGAAAAAAGAAGATGTGTGTTTTGAAGAAAAAAGATGTGTGTTTTGAAGAAAAAAAGATGTGTGTTTTGAAAGGAAAAGGAGATGAGTTCAGTGGGTTGTTTTAGAAAATTCCAATCCATTTGACTTGGCACTGATCTCCCTCCCTCTCCTGATTCTCACATTAGTTGAACTACATAGGATCACCAGTACGCCTATACTTTCAAGCCTACCATTTACAACAGGTATCATATCAACTAAATATGATTACTTGTATAGTTAACTGGATAAAACGTTCATGTAATCAATAATCGAACATACTTCAAGTTGGAAGTGCAGACATCTGCATTTCATCACCCAAAATCCCATCTGATGAATCATGCTTTTGGAAAGAATCTTTTCTACCACGTTCCAAAGAAGTCGCTTCATATATTCCTACACATGTATTAAATTCAAAAGCAAATTAGGCAACATTAACTATTGGGAAGAACATAGATAGGACACATGGAAAGCCTCTATAATCCATATGCCTACTGCCTATTAGATTATCAATTGCAACAAGTGTGCAAGATTCAATGAGAAACGGAATTGGCAGCAAAAGAGGAAATGTAAGATATGTACAGATAAGCAAAAAATTACTCAAATAAATACATGAAATCGACAAGCAAAATATAATACAATTTAATAATAGAGATGAGCAAAAGTATGATTTTAACAGAAGAAATAATAAATGTTGTGCACATACCAAAGCCCAAAACTATGCAGCAAATTAGAAATCCGGCAAGAGAAAAGTTCAATTTGTACACCATTTCCATCACGATTATGCATCCTCCAGCTACCATCAAATGCTTTGGAGAGGAGAAAACCATGTGTAATCTACAGAACAACGAGCATTAACGTATATGACATGATCAGGAGATTATCCCCACTCAACTATACATAAAAATGAAAAGTAACAAACCCAAAAATAAAAGAAACTTTCAACCAGTGCACTGACAACATACATGAGTGTGGTTCATAATTTTCCTTTTCTAAACATTGATGATGTTTTACACGTCAATTTTTTTTTCTGCAAGCTCGATAGCAATCATTAGAATTAAAAGGAAACAATTTCGTTAATACAAATCATAGCCATATTATATCATTTTCTTTTATAGTTTTTACGAGATCACTGACAAACAATACCCTTGGTCTGTCCCCAGCACCAGGAAAGACATAAGAAAATAAAATGATTTTGTATTCATCTCCCCTCACTATCTAGTGCTTAGGAACCAAAGGACAATCTGAAGATAATAATGCCGATAATGCAGTAATATCCTTACAAGTTATAGAGCACCACTTGCAATTTCTCACCATAAATAATGAAAATCTACGGACCATAGTTAAGTTTAAATAGTCAACAAAAAAAAACATTTACTAGAGGTAGCAAAAACAAGTAAAACAATCCCAAATACTGCAGACATGGAAGTACCCTTAACAGGCACTTTTACAACAAAATGGAAGAAAGGACTCAACTCATTGACAAGTTGTACGAAAATACCTCTCTTCCGCGATACTGTCAACATAGTGGATCAAGATAACTCCAAAGAAAATGGTGCTTAGGAAAGCCCAAGAAGAGAATGGCATCTTGTCACTGCTACTAGAAGGTGATCCCTAAGTGATTAAAAAAAAAAACAAGAAAGAATTAAAAGGGATAAAAAGGACAACATAGGCATAAAACAGAAGACCCATAAAATCAAATTTCAGTTGCTCGATATGTCATTCTGATCCAATGAGACCTCGGAACTTACTATGATTACGTCCCACATGGCAATAGGAAACATGAAGCATGTTGCAGAGGCAATAGTTAGAGCATGAAGTCGCCTTTTAAGTTGATTCTGAAAGTGTAGAAGGCAACAATAAGCATCAATGTCTTCTTATCATATTATTTGAATCATAAAAAAGATAGCATGCACAAGAGTATGAACACATTAATTGAAGAAGAGATGAATATGAGATCATCACCTTCAATGAAACACGCCGTGCAATCACCCTCCTCAATGCTGATAAGATTCCTGCAAAGATTGGAATTGCCATCTCTTTCATACCTAACACATGTTCTGGCTGCTGAACCTCAGCATCAAGGTTATCTTTAAATGGTAAGTTCAGGTTAAGTTACACAACAGAAGGCATGATCACCAAGTTTGAAAACAAAAAAGAAAGGAGGTACGGGGGAGACAATACTTAGCAAAATGCCCCCAAATATTAAAAGTTAAGTGAGGATATAGAATGGAGAGTATGTCTCTGTGGCCCACCCTTGGGATAAGAAGTAGAAAGATGTCACCATAGCAACAAGGCCACCTATCTGGTAAAAATGAAAATTGTACCATCTGAGTTTACAAGAATTCAACATCTCTTAGTTTCAATTAATAATATTAATTTCAAATGATCAGGACAGTAGATCTTCTATTCCTGATTCTGGGAAGCCTTCACCAAAGCTTGACTATATAAAAGTTAATACTCCCTTTCCAACGTATATTGGCTTTCAGTTAAAACATATTGACATAATGTAACAAAGACAGTAGATCTTTTAAGCTTCACTAAAGCTTGAAGATATAAAAGAAAACATTTTAGATAGCTGCAGATGAAAATTTTGGCATCTTTGTTCAACTTTGAATAAGTCTAATAAAATGAAAAAAAAAAGAACCACTCTAAAGAGCCACATGTCAAACATACTTATGTGCTCAGAGTGATCCTACGCAATTGACGAGAAGCAGACAGCCTGAGAACGTTAAATCCACAAGAGGAACAAGTATCTGAGAATTTTACCTTTTTCCAAGCGTGGCCCTTCCGCCCATACAATACTGCAGAGAGTACTCCAAGGATAGCACCAGAATACTCTGCCAATATAGCTCTAGCATAATATTGACAGATAAAATATTTAAAATCAGCTCTACTTATTTAAAAAACATAATCCAGTTCTATTTGATCAAATTATGTCCACTTTGAAAACTAGTCATCAGATGTTTATTGCTACCAGCTGATAGTTCATTTAAGTGCTAAAAACATATGATAGGCAGCACAATAATAAAGAGGCAAGATATGCTTTCTGTTTTGATCGCACATCACCATAATTTGAATGAGACCCTTCAAATGGTCATACTTGGTACAAACAGGAAAGATGAAATGAGCTTAATCATACTCAAACTACTATAACTTGTATAAAAGGCACTCGAAGTGCTTATTTGGAGTATCTGAAATATCATAAATGAACCTACCTAAGAGGTCCACATGATTTGAGGCCTTTTCCCCACAAAATAAAGTACAGAGCTGTTATACCGCCATTTATAATAGAAGGAACCACCTGAAAGCATCAAAAGCTACTCAAGAAATATCCGGTAACCATTTTGTAACTTTTATTGATACTTTTTCATCTAAATTGTAATAAAAAAAAATATAAAAAAAAACAACTCAAGGAACCTGTGTGTTTAAGAGCGGCCTGCCCTTCCAAGGCTTTTGTAAAATTAGAAAAAGGATGGATGCTGGGATCAGACAAGTGAAGAGAAATAGTACAACCGAAGCCCCCGTTTGAGACAAGTAACGGTACAGGGAGTAAATTGACCATATTCTCAAGAAATTTCCAACAATATGGATTACTTGCAAAGGGGTGTGCCTGTTTGGAGGTAAGTTCATTGATTTAGTTAGTTGCAGTTATAAAAGAAACACAGTACAAAACATCAAATACTGATTTCACTGAAAAGAATTCAGAGTTCTATTCCACGAGAGCTTTAAGAAAATGAAAAGCAAAAACGAGACCTTTCTAGACTCTAGCACACGAATAATAATCCTAGTCAACATGCGTTGTGGTTACAGCAACAAAAACTATTCAATAGTAGACCATGCAGCAGCCACATGCATCTTGCAACATTGAACATTATATCCACAGCACAATTCTCTACTACCCCTGTTGCTAAAATGCTCCTTATTAGAAATATAGAAGTCTTTAACTTGCAATAACCACAATTTCTCCCCAGAACTGCAACTATCATCTCTAATCTCCGGCTCATTCACCTGTTAATCAATTCTTTCACCCACAAGGTAACGGTAAAGCTTAACACTAAGTCGTAAACTATATCAGCCAAGTTATTGATATCAGAGTAAGATGTCCTTGCTACAAGCCTAAAACTAAACTTAGATCACTCTCTAATTACTTTAAAACTATCCAACCTGTCAAGCATTGTAGATTACTCTCTACTTACTTTAAGACTATTCAACCTTTCAAGCATTGTGCCGAATGATACTATGGTTACTACTAGCTCATACTTAACCAAACCCCAGTTTTCTTCTATTCTAACCCTTTCAAAACTATGCATCTTCAATAACTCAAATTCTTGAACCTTCACTACCTAGCAAACCCAAACCAAGAAAAGCTTCACACTTTCATGAACCCAATAAAGCAGAGAACAAATACAACAGTTGACAAGCATAAAACTCATAACTCTTCCTCCTATTAGGGTTTCAAAAATCAAATCTTGGGAAAACGAAAATGCAGAGAAATTAGGGTTAACCTGAAATGTTGAGGAGATCCTCCTCGATCTTCAGAAATGGGCCTCGGAGACATCATTTTCGAAACAATTGCTTGATTTATCTCACAAAATCTAATTGTTCATGAATGTAATCGCCGATTCTATGCTTCTACCTAACTCAAGACCACCAAGTCTAGCAGTGAAGAAGAAAGCAGAACCTCAACTCTGAGCAAACCTTTGGTTCAAGCTTGGCTCCCAAATTTCTTCAGCTTCTGTAATATCATTGGGCCGTTGCTATTTAGCCCAGAAAACTGAATGTCGGGCCCACCTCTAATTTGCAAAAGAAGTTTCTATTCGTACCTTTAAAAACAGTACTTGAACTTTCCTATTTTTTCAAATTGGTATTGACTTTATGAACGCATGTGAATTTACCAATATAATGTAGTCAAATAATCTTATTTTGATGTTATGAGATTTTATGAGAGATTTGAGACTACACTCAACTTCTACAATTGTTTCCCTATCATCAAACTAAGAATTTCAGACACGTTTACTTATTTGAAATGGAATTTATCGGAAATAAAAATTAGAATGAATGAGAGACGGAATAAAATTGTATGTGGAATTGAAAATGAATGAGAGACGGAATAGATTGTATGTGGAAATTTCAATCCCATTGAGATGTTTACTACTACAATTGATGTTTACTCATAGGGAATTAGAATAAGTACTAGTTTGATAATCAAAATACCCTTAGGCATGGTGGTACAAGATGAGTAAAATTATCTATATTTTCAAGTACATCAATAGATTACGTCTTTAAAGTTTGAGAATATGTATATGTTTTATTTCTAAATTGCTATTTATATTGAGAAAAATATAACTAGAGATATACAAGATATATAAATTAATTAGAGTTATGTAATTTCGGGTTATTGAAATTATATTAGGATATTTTGGGTATATAAAGTTCATTCATGACCTTTCATTCCTAAACCCAACTCCCCCCTTGGTTTTTCAAATCCAGGTTGTTAAGAAATCAATTCTTGATTGGAATGTGAAACCCACACCAATTTTGATTTCATCATGTGTAGTAAACTCGGAATTTTCTTCTCTTTAAATCATTCCTTTACTTTTCAATTCCATTCCAGATAAGTAAACTTGGTTAATGCATCCATTCTATCAGTCTTGTCATATGTATTATCATCCTAACAAAACTTATTTACTTAAAGGATAAAGTACAAATAAATACCCGAACTTTGAAGCTCATTTCAATTAAATAGCCCATCTATAAATTATTTCAAATAAATACCCGAGCTATACAAAATCCTACAAAATTTCAACTCTGTTAGACATCTCGTTAAAACAACCGTTAACTTGTTTATGATGGGTGTTTGACTTATTGATTGGACCCGCCATCGAGGGTATTTTAGGCAACATAAACTTATTATCGCTCAATGTCTCCTATAACCATAAACTTTCAGCCATTTCCCTCAACACTTAAGCTTAAATGAAAGTACTATATTGCAAACTGCAAAATAGAAATCAACTTAATTGTATGTACATAATTTTTTGTACAAATTAGCTACGTACAAAAATGTCTTTACATACAATTAAGTTGATTTTCATTTTGCAGTTTGCAATATAGTACTTTCATTTAAGTTTAAATGTTAAGGAAAATGGCTGAAAGTTTAGGATTATAGGAGACATTGAGCGGGAATAAGTTTATGTTGTCTAAAATACCCTCGATGGCGGATCCAGTCAATAAGTCAAACACCCCTCATAAACAAGTTAACAGTTGTTTTAACGAGATGTCTAACGGAGTTGAAACTTTGTAGGATTTTGTATAACTCGGGTATTTATTTGAAATAATTTATAGATGGGGTATTTAATTGAAATAAGCTTCAAAGTTCGGGTATTTATTTGAAATAATCTATAGATGGGGTATTTAATTGAAATGAGCTTCAAAATTCGAGTTTATTTGTACTTTACCCTTAATTCTTAAAAGATAAAAATTTATTCTTTTGCTCTTACACGTCTCTATGAGCAAATTGATTTCACCGATGAATGCATGTCATATGCATTAAGGAGCATAATGTTATTGCATCATCAACAGTAAACTCATTCACCTCGTCTCAGGTTAAAAAGGTGTACTACATTAATTTGTTTTAGGGCATAATCTTATGAGAGTTCTAACATTTCAAGTCGATTTGGTGTCATAATATATTTCAATAAATAAAGAGAAAAATATGTGTTTGTCCACGATACTCACAAGTTGGCGCAAGATAGTATTTAATAGGGGGTTTTTGTTTTTACTAATAAGTATATTTTTGAGTTCATAATTATCAATAGTAAGTCTGTTTTTAAAACTACCACTATCAAGTTTTCATCAATTTAACTAACAGAATACGTTAAATAATAATTACGAAATTGCCATTTTACTGTTTTTACGACATTATTGAGGTTCAGTAGCATTACGCGATTTTTTAGGGTCAAAAACATTACGCGATTTTTTAGGATCAATAACATTATGTGATTTTTTAAGGTCAGTAGCATTACACTGAATGTACATATATAATTACATACTGGCGCTCAGTAGTATACTAACCCTCAGTATAATTAACATTCAAATAGTCAGAAATAAGCAATACTACTGACATGTAGTAGTGTCGTAAAAAAAAGTAATTTCATAATTTATACATCAACGGATTCTGTTGAAACCTGCTAGTGGAGTAAGTTTAAAAAACAATCTTACTATTAATAATTATAGGCTGAGAATTATATCTATTGGTAATTTCTTATATTTGGTATAATATTTGTATTTGTTTTTTTTTGGTACATATATAATTTGTCATTTTTCTTTAAATAAATCCTCTGATCTCTGGGTCCTACCTCGAGAGTGCCTCATTGGGGTGGGCAAAACCCAGATCCATTGTTCTGCTCCTCTGCTATGCCAGCGTAGTACAACCTCATCACACAAAAATCTCAACCGTCGAAAGCCCACTTCAGTACCAAAAAGTGAAAACCTCTACGTAACAACGATCCAGATAAATCAAAAGCATTTGCGGGCACGAAACGTAAACCACACCCAAACCTTACCTCGAGACTCGATTCCTATATCTATCTGGAAAAAAGACTATTTACACAAAAAAGAGTTAAAACTTGACCATTCCAATATTACCTACCCACTCCAATGAATCTTATTAAAAATACCTAAATACCCTATACTAAACCCTAATATATATATATATCTCTCTCTCTCTCTCTCTAGTCGACGATCTCCAGAACCGCAGCCACCGAATCCAAACGCAACACCCTAATATCTCTCTCTCTCTCTCTCTCTAGTCGACGATCTCCAGAACCGCAGCCACCGAATCCAAACGCAACACAAGCTCCAGCTCTGAAGCCACCACCCTCACCGCCTCTTGCTCCTCCTCTGCTAGCATCACCTCTCTCGTCTCCTCTAAGCCCTCACACGCCTCCTCCGATCTCTTGTGGTCTACTATCCACAAGATCCTATATGAGTCCCTGACCCGCAATCTTCCTCTTAGATCTCTGTTGAAGCACTAAGAAATCGATTACTGGGGGTCAGTAATACTATTGACGGCGGGTCCTCCTCCTCCTCCAACATTAGGGTTTTGATCGAATTGGGAATACTATTACTGGGGGTCAGTAATCGATTACTGGGGGTCAGTAACGGGGTCAGTAACATGGTTACTGAAAAATATGGAATCTGTAACCTGATTACTGGGGGTCAGTAATCGATTACTGGGGGTAAGTAACTTGATTACTATGGATCAGTAACTCCAGTAACCTGATTACTGGGGGTCAATAATCGATTATTGGGGGTCAGTAACATGATTACTGGAAAATATGAAATCTGTAACCTGATTACTGGGGGTCAGTAATCGATTACTGGGGGTCAGTAATCGATTACTGGAAATCTGTAATCTGTAAATTATTTACTGAGGGTCAGTAACCATCGTCCAATAACCTGATTATAAAAAAAAAAAAAAAAATTTAAAATCTGGCGAAAAAAAAAAAATTCCGCGCGAAAAAAAGATTTGGTGACCGAAATCCGGCAACTCCGGCGACCGGCCATGGGAGGCCGGAGGAGTTGAGTGATATTTCGGCAAAGTTCGTTTTTTTATCTTCCACTTTCTCAGCACATTATAATTCAAAAATATGTTAGATAAGACAAAATGACAAAAAAGAAAGAAAAAAAATTAAATTTGTACTAGAATTGAAAAAGATTTGTTCAAATGGGCAATAGAGTTGTTACCTTATGTTGAATAAGAGAGAAAAATAAGATGATCATTGAAATGGGTAATGAGGGGACCTTTTTTATACTAAATGGGCATTTTCCCTATCTATTACACATCAGCAAACCGAGACTCAGAGGAGTGCAATTCCCGAAAAGGGCTTCGTCGTCCCAAAGTCGCATAAGGCCGGAGTTGGTTGGGGATTGTGGGAAAGGCAGAGACTTTGAGACTAGAGAGAGAGAGAGAGAGAGAGAGATAGGGAGGCTATGGAGGCTTACAAGAAATGGGTCAGGGAGAATAAGGACTATGTCCACTCATTGGAGTCTCTCGCCAATGTGAGCTTCTATCTCTGTTAATTATGAATTTGATGTCAAATTTATTCATTCAGATATGCGGTTTTTTGTTGTTCATTGGATTGTTTATGCTATTAGGTTTACTGGGTTTTGTTCAATTTGGTTAGATAGGGAGAGAATATAATGAAAAACCAATCTTTAATAAGAAGAATTGCATTCTGGGA
This sequence comes from Potentilla sterilis, assembly GCA_963682095.1. Lineage (NCBI taxonomy): Eukaryota > Viridiplantae > Streptophyta > Magnoliopsida > Rosales > Rosaceae > Potentilla > Potentilla sterilis. The sequence continues at coordinate 41,619,728 of OY821763.1, read as the reverse complement.
TTACTTTGTACCTTTTTGTGGAGTGTTTAGTATGATTGGTTTTACTGTTTGTTCTTATTGGTTTTAGTTTTCGGTCTTTATATGTATCTTTATGTATCTGTGGTTGCTCTAAAGTTGTGGGTTCTAGAAGAAAGTGGTCATGAGTGTTTCAGAAAATAATGCAATGCAAGTGTTCACACGATTTGTTAAAAAAACAAAGCTATTTCGAGTATAAGCAGTGCTAGTTTGCTCTCTGGTTGATAAAGCTTGATTCGATCACCCAGATATGTTCCTGCACTGATTTTTGGTCTGCCTTGCCATAGTTTAGTGTATTCTATTTCCTTTTTGTGGTTTCATCGCCAGCAGTGTAACTCTTAAGTGGAGAAGAAGTATGGAGTAGTTGTGGTGTGATGGTTTTTTTTTTTTTTTTTGCTTAAATGTAGGGCTTTACGTTCTGTTTACTCTCTAAGTCTATTGTCATCTTAACTTGGTGTTGAACGATTTTGTGCAGGGAGTCACGTGGCTTTTACCTGAACGGTTTTCTGAATCAGAGATAGGACCAGAAGCAGGTTTTTTGACATTTTGGTAACCTTGGCTACTTCTTGTTAGCATAGGGGCTTCTTTTTATTTTTCCAAGTAATTATACATCTCTATCCCAAGGAACTATACCTTGTAATAAAAACAGATGTTTTGTTTCTGACATTGGTGGTGTCTGTCGAAAGTAACTATACTTTCTTTTATTGATTCCACCATTAGTTTTGTTTGTTGAGTTGTATATAATGAGTTTCTCCTCTGAGTTTCTATTTCTCACGTGTGTGTATATACATTTCACAAACTGCGAAGTTGGTAATATTATTTTTGTATGATGTCTCACAGTAACTACTGTCTTGGGAATATTAAGTGCTATCAATGAACATATAATCGACACAACTCCTCGATTACATGTTGGCCATGCTGAGCGTAATTCTTTTCCTTATCCATTGTGTATATCTGCACTAAAGGACTTGGAAACGTTGGTTGAAGTCGTGGCTCAACATTACTTTGGTGATGAGAAAAAATGGAATTACATTGCTATTATGGAGGCTAGCAAGTAAGGACCATTGATTTTTTAGCTATCTCACTTATTATTTCGAGCAGCTATTGCAAACCATCTTCTTCTTGGCCTCATATTTCAATGTTTGTCAGGGTACTAGTGAGGTTAGCTTTGTTCCAGAACAGTGGATATAAGATGCTTCTCCATGGAGGACAGACACCAAATGATGAAAAAAATGCGGACGCTTCAACTCCTCAGCGTAGAAGTGGTGGTTTTGTGAAGCCTGGTGAGCAGCATGGGAATGGTCACTTGAGAAATAATCATGCACAGGATCCATGGAATTTAGAAGGAAGAGCACTATCTGCATTGAATAGGTTTGGAGAAAAGGCTAGGAGTGCTTCAGATCCAGAATGGTTGCGTAGGGTTCAACATCATCATGCCATTATGGAGCCTCCAAGTAACTACACATGCACTGGGAAAAGTGTGACTACAATTTATATTAGCTGCTATTATTAATACAAAATTTTACTTGTCTCACAGCTCCAGTGGTTGAGAGGTCGACTCTATCCTCCATATTGTCCAAAAAGGGTCTCCATGGGGCTTTGTATGTGGCTGGGGAAGTGCTTTTTATAACAAGACCACTTATCTATGTTTTATTTATTCGGAAATATGGAGCTCGCTCTTGGATTCCTTGGTTTCTTTCACTTGCTGTGGACTTCACTGGAATGGGTATTCTTTCTCGAATTACTTCATCCAAAGGTGGTACAGAAGAGCAGCAGTTTCATCTTTCTGTCCCTGAAAAGAATGAGGTTAGATTTTCCCAAATTCTTTATATACTACGAGATCAACCTTCTTCTCAGTGTCATAATATGTTGACCTTCAATTATTCCCGTTGAAGTTGGTACTGAGTAGCTCTTTGTATCATAACTTGGATTCAGGTTAAAAGACGAAAGCTGTTATGGGCACTTTACCTCATGAGAGATCCATTTTTCAGCAAGTATACAAGGTAAATGCAGAAGTTTTTCTATATAATGAAAGTTTTCCACCCTCACAAAAAAAGTCAAAAACAGAAAAACGAGTTTAAACTTGATTCAACTCACTGATAAGGATGGGGTAAGTAGAATGGTAGCCGGCAATCTCACCTGTTGTCATTTAATAATACATTACTGCTTTTTCTAAGAGTTAATCATTTGTTTCGTGACTCTTGTGGTTGATCATTTTAGGGGAAGACTTGAAAGCACTGAGAATATATTGGAACATATACCTGTTGTTGGATTTCTTGCAGGTTGGTTATAGTTTATTTTCTTCATTTCTAGATTGTCTTGTTACTTTCTGATACATAGTTTATATATTGAGAAGTTGATCTCTCAACAACAAAATTTCTTGTTTGTGCAGGAAAACTTGTTGAGCTTATTTCAGGAGCACAGACAAGGTATACTTACATGTCAGGATCATAAGAAGGGGGGTAACAATTTGTTACGGCTTTTAGAGTAGTTCCACAGTTCGTTTAGGACTTCAGATTAAGTAATCTCCAAGCTGTATAATCGTGGAGATGTATTCTCGTGTTTCATTTATATGACAAATATAAGCACTTGATGTATCAAATTTTGTTAAATTATCAAAGAAAAAAATATTTAATGTATATTAGTAGTTTTGTACACAGTTTTAAGAACTGAGTAGCTGGGTTATAAAAAATAATTTTAAGTTAAAACTCTTATGGAAATGTGATAAACAGGTATGGCTCCAGTGAGCACTTTCTCAGGTTGAGCTAAACACAATGTCGCGTCCATTCTAGTCTGCTTCATGTATCATGTATCGTGTATCTTGCATAAACAAATTCAAGAAAGAAACAAAGGTGCAAGACCTTTGTTGATCGAATTGGGTTTGTGTCCCGACGTTTCTCGTGTATGAGTAATGAAAACTTTGTGGTAGCTAGTGTACTTGATCCAACTATCCACTAGCTAATACAGGGTGGAAGAAACGTGGAAACAACCCTTGTATTAGCTAGTGGATAGTTGGAAACAACCCCTCTCTTTTTCATGAGCCTTTTCGTTCCTACCACTCTTGTATATGCACTTTGTTAAGGTTGCCATACCAGGAAGAGACTGCAACTTCAACTTCAACAACAGACAATGAAGTGACTAGTATCCATGGTTACAGCAATGAAATCGATGAAGAGAGCATTTGTGATCGGAATTTAAGCAAGATGAACACTTACGTGTGCAAGTGCATACTTCCGAACCCTTAAGATTAGAGTTGCATCCTCAGTCTCAGGTTAAGCTATACACAATGTCGCCTTCCTTCCGAGTTGCTTCATACATGTTGCATAAACGATTCAAGAAATATATCTTATGGATTATCAGATATGTGACTTGTTTCTGCACAAACCCTGGGGCCTGGTAGAGACAGGTAAATCTTCGTACTATCTCCTGCAAACCTGCTTACTAAGGGGAATACCGGGCGGGCCGGTCTTCTCCTCTCCGATGCCTAAGTTAGTATAGTTGGAATAGATATAACTTAAGCACGTATATAAGCGGTAGGAAGGATCAGTTACCTATTAATGAGGGTAGTTGGGGCCCTTATATAGGTGGCCAGGAGTGAGGTCTGGCCTTACCCTTCGATGTGGGACTGGTTCCCTTATGTTTGCACACCAAATGGCAGCTTTGGTGACCTCTTAGGCAGGCAGGAGCCCCCGGACCCCGGGCCCCTGGTAGCAGGATGGACTGCTGGACCCCGAGGCCGGGTTCTGGTGATCCTGTCCCGGGCCCTGGGCCGGCCCCTGGTGCACTAGCTGCGGGTCTGCTGTAGCCCCTCTAGTCCCCCAAGTTCCCGGTCAAGTGCAATCTTGAATGGGGACTTAATCTGTCTTGCTCTTGTCCCGCAGACCCGCAGGGTTACCAACCCAACGGTGCCCAGTCCCCCAAGTCCGTATTGAAGATTGGGCGTGACCGGGCGTTGTGCCATATCGGTACGAGTCGGAGTGCATGGGACCTCGACCGGGCGTTCTGCCATTCGGTACGAGTCGGAGTGCATGGAACCTCAACCGGGCGTTCTGCCATATCGGTACGAGTCGGAGTGCATGGGACCTCGACCGGGCGTTCTGCCATTCGGTACGAGTCGGAGAGTGCTAGCCTATGGGAAGGCCTGTTGGTGGGTGGAATGAGCCAACAGGTGCCCCCGGTGTTGCGGTCGTTCCGAAGCACCGGTCAACACTTGCTAGCTCTCAGCTTTTGTTGGAATAAGCGAGGTAAATGTGCAGGTTTATTAGCCTGCGGGGAGACTTGTTCTGTGTTAGAGAAACAATCTGCCCGGTGGGGTGGCGTTGAGATAACGAGTCTCGCCAAGTATCCCCAAATGTATCACAGTTCAGTGTGATCTTATCCTGCTGGACAAGAGTACACGTGTTAGATGTAAACTCACCCGGGTTTATAAAGCCCATGCGTTTGGAAGCCTTGAGTTGTTGCTGGCTCGTTCCTGCCCGTAGGCGAAGGAAAGTGACAACCGGTGGAATGCTTTGGAGTCGGTTGAATGTTACATGCCCGGTGGAATGTTATGGGACTGGGTGAATCTCGCCCGGGCGTTCTGCCATATCGAGACGAGTCCCCCAGTGAGATGCCATGCAGCCGGTTGAATGATACCTAACCGTGAACTGCCATGGTACCGGATGGATGGCTCATATCCGGAACTCTGCTCTCGAGGCGGTTCAGACCGGTTGAAAGATCATAACCGGTGACTTGTCTTCAAGCCGGTTGGATACTTCATAACCGGTGAGATGCTGCTCCTTGGCTCAAGGTTGACTTCTTGGGGAAGTGAAAGGAGTGGACGCCTCGTTTTGCGTCCTATCTCCCCTAACTGCCGCTTGTAAGTGGGACAGGTGGCGGACATGCGATGAAGGGGAGAGTCCATCAGTCCCATCAACTTATGATGGCATGGGAACCTTTATCGATGCTGTGACACGTGTCGGTAAAGAACGGTCTGAGATGAAGGGAATTTCCGGCTAGGGTTGCCTCTCTTTTATGGTTGCCCTATTTATCAGTTCTTCCTCTCTCCTTCTGCCGTATCTTGCTGCTCCTTGCTCTTTGCCTGCCGTTGGTCTGTGTTGCTATTTTGTTACAGCACTAGCTTCCGTTATTCAGGTTTTATGGCATCTGGGAGATCGGCGAATCCTGTCGGTTCCGGCCGTGCGTTGAGGTATGAGCTACTGGATGGCGATAGGGTGATTTTCTGCGACGAGCCAACCAGAAGCATGTCCGAGAGAGAGATAAGGGACTTCCGGGAGAAGTGGGACATTGATTCCTCCATTAAGGTTCGAGGTCTGTATCCCGGGGAACTGGCTTGCAACCCGAAGCCGGGTTGGGTTGCCGTTTTTGATGATCAATTTCGGCACGGACTATCTCTGCCGCTGCCGAAGTTTGTCCAGTTTATGCTGAGCAGTATAAATTTGTCCCCGGCTCAGCTGCCTAGCAACCAGGGGAGGCAGTTGCTTGGGCTCGGGTGCCTATTCAGCCTGAGCAATATGGATTGGCCCACGGTGAATGAGTTTCGGGCGCTGTACAAGGTTCTCTACTCCAAAAGGGCCCAGTCCTGCGGTTGTGTTAACTTTGCCGCGCGTGATTTCGATCCTGCCATCACTCACCTGCCGTCTTCGGTTTTGAATGTATGGAGGAGGTCGGTTGTGATGGCCGGGGGCAGGTGGCAGCGTAGTTCAAGGAACTTTCAGGTACCCGGGGCTTATCAGTTGATCGGAGATCAGTCGTACCAGTTGGTGGACTTAGAGAGGCAACGGCTAGCCCGACTTTTTGTGTGCTGGGACGTTCTGGGCCGAAGCTCCTACAATTTCATCCGGTGGAATGTGCTGGAGATATGCGAGATGGGGAGAAAACCTGGTAAGGTACCTTGCACTTGTTTTGCAGGGTCGCTTTTATTCTGACCGCTCGGTTTTTTACAGCTAATGCCCCCCGGCTCGCTGTTCGAAACGAGGAGACCGTCGAACCGGATGAGGAGCTTGTGGCCCCGAGGTTGATGGAGATGGGGGAGTTGGCTTCGAAAACCGTTGTAGATCCGGTCACCCTAGAGTGCACAGTGCATGACAGGCCTGTGCCGCTCATGTTTCCGGACTCCCACTACGGCAGGCGGCTGGGCGGTGAGGATAATGCCCCACTAGTTATCTGGGAAGTAAGGTCGGTGGGCCTACCGGGTTCGGAACATCTAGCACGGCCGATGGGGGTACAGACCGCGCGGGAGAAAGAGGCAGCGGAGGTGCCTGGGCACCGTAGAAACGATTGTGGTGAAGCCCCAGCGAAGAGGGCGAGGACGTTTGATACCGGGGCGTCAAGCTCGGCTGGTGAGGGGTCAGCATTAGTTCCGGTCGGGGAGACCGGCAGCCGAAGGAGTCGGGGGCCGGAAACCGATCGTAGTTCCGGTCGTGGTGGTTTTGGTAGGTTCGTGGTATCTGCCATTGAAACCTTGGGACTTGATCGGGAGGGCCCTGGAACCGGGCAGCTAGGCGAGAGCACGACGAAGCCCGTAGAATTAGCTCATCGGGTAAGTGTGTTTTCTGGGCTTCCTTTCCCCTTTGTGGTACGAGCTAACGTTCCTTTTGTGTATCTGTGCCAGCTGGTTCATAGTCTTTACGTCGCCGAACCTAGAGGGGAGGTTGCGGTTTTGGAAAAGCAAGCGGAGGAGCTTACTGTGCGGCTATCCTTGGCGGAAGCTAAGCTTGCACGGGAGAGAGAGGAGGTTGGTCGGCTGACAACTGAGCTTGCGCAGGAGAAAGAGGAAACCGGTCGGTTAACATAGAGCTGGCACAAGAGCGGGAGGAAGCCGACCGTCAGGTGACCGCTCGGGAAGCGAAGAATGCTGAGCTAGAGGCGAAGGTTTTGGAACTGCAGACCCAAATGACAGCAGTCCTCAAAGGAGGGGAGAAGCTTGTGGAATCCCGGCTTGCTGAAGTGGCTGATAAAGCTGTCGACGACTTGCGGGAGTCGGTGGAGCTTGAAGAGATGCTGGATGACGCCCGTGCGAAGGGCATAAATGATGCCTATCTGGAGTGGAGGGAGAAAGGGTGGCTTGATGCTGAGCGGATGGCGGCTGATGTAGCCCTGGCTGAGATGGCGGAGCAAGAGCAGTCTCTCAAAGGTGGCGGGTCCGGGATTGGGGGCTCCGGCGGTGCTGGCTAACAGTTTTTTTTGTATATACCTTGCGACCAGCTGTAGTTTATTCTAAATGCAGTAACTATGTATTGCAATGTTGATGCCAAATACACTATTGTCCCTTTACGACCGATTTCATTTAGGGTAGAACCGCATGTGCTGGATATTCCACGGGCGGGTGGAATAGATGCCTTCGGCGTCTATGATGTGGAATGTTGCCGGGCCCGTAGCTGCGGTGATTTGGTAGGGCCCTTCCCACGTTGGCTCCAAGACCAGCGGTTTTTTCTGAACTTTCTTCATGACCCAGTCCCCCACTTGTAATTTCCTTTCCCGGACCCTTCTATCATAGTACCGAGCGACCCGTTGCTTATAGGTTTGGTTTCGCATATGCGCCTGGTCGCGCCGCTCTTCTATGAGATCCAGGTTGAGCCGTATGCCCTCGGCGTAGTAATTTTCGACCCTGCCGCTGGGCATATTGGTCTCTACAGGGAGTACCGCTTCGCTCCCGAATGCCATGCAGAACGGGGTCTCTCCTGTTGCTTCGGCTGCTGTTGTTCGGATGGCCCATAGAACCGCGGGGAGTTCTTCGGCCCAACATCCCTTCTTGGCATCCAGCTTTTTCTTGAGGAGGGTTTTGATTATTTTGTTCACCGCTTCCACCTGGCCGTTGGTCTGCGGGTGTGCTACTGAGGCAAACAACATCCGGGTCCCCATGGAGGCCGTGTATTGGATAAGATCAGCATTGTTGAACTGTGTCCCGTTATCCGTGACTATGGTCTGCGGTACCCCGAACCTGCAGTAGATGTTCTTCCACAGGAATTTTCTTACCCGCTCCTCGGTGATCTTTACCAGTGGTTCCGCCTCGACCCACTTAGTCTGATAGTCCACGACCACAATGGCATATTTGTACTGTCCCACAGCTATTGGGAAAGGGCCGATGATGTCTAGTCCCCATTGTGCAAACGGCCATGGCGTTAACAGGATTGATAACGCGATTGCCGGGGCATGGGGTGTAGAGGCGTACATGTGGCACTTGTGGCAGCCACCTGATATTCTTCTTGATGCTGCTGCCATGTCTGGCCAAAAATACCCCGCCCGGAGTGACTTGTGAGACAAGGACCGGGCGCCAGAGTGATTACCGCATACTCCCTCGTGGATTTCTCGCATGATAGCCTCTCCTGCCTCCTTAGTGACACACTTCAGCTGGGGGAAATTGTGCCCTCTTCGGTACAACTTGTCGTTGAGAAGGCTGTACCTGGCGCACCGGAGGTGTAGCCTCCTGGCCTCCACTGCATCCTGGGGGCTGGTTTTGTCAGCCAAGTATCTAACTATCGGATTCATCTAGCTCGGTGGTGCCTCTTCTACCGCAAATATCTCGGAGATGGTCTTGCTTATACTCGGTTTCTGGAGGGTTTCAATTTTAGCTCTTCGGTACTCCGGAGGGTAGTTTTCGGTTGCCAACCTTGCGAGGGCGTCTGCATGTTTATTTGCCTCTCGGGGTATATGCTGGATCGTGGCACCCTGAAATGGCTCGATCAGGGCCTTGGCCAGAGCTTTTGTAGGAGGCTAGCTGGGGTTCCTTGACTTCGAGCAGCCCGTTCATCTGGTTCACCACTAGGCTCGAGTCGCTGTATATGTCCAGGGATGAGATTCCCATTTCCTTGGCTAATTGCAAACCGGCTATTAGGGCCTCATACTCAGCGGCGTTATTGGAAGTGTTGAAGAGAAACCGTAGGGCATACTCGTACGATTGGCCATCGGGCGAGGTTAGCATGACGCCGGCTCCGCTCCGCTTGCTCGTTACGGAGCCGTCTACGTAGAGCTTCCAACCGTTGGGAAGGCCTGGTTCGATCTTTACGGCCTGTACTGCCTCCTCCTCCTCGTACTGGTCGGGGTGCGCTTCTGCCACCATTGGGGTGAGCTCACATATGAAGTCCGCAGCTGCCTGTCCCTTGATAGCCGTTCGCGGAGCATAAGTGATGTCGAATTCTCCCAGCTCAACTGCCCACCGTACGAGCCTGCCGCTGGTGTCCGGTTTTTGCAGGATCTGCCGCAAAGGGTGATTGATATATAGGGTGATGGAATGAGCCTGGAAATAGTGCCTGAGCTTCCTGGCACTAACGATCAGGGCCAGGGCCAACCTCTCAATGTCGGGGTACCGGCCCTCGGCTCCGGTAAGTCCCTTCCCTGCATAATATACCGGGAGATCGAGCGTGCCCTCCTTCCTGACGAGGGCAGCGGAGACGGCCGCTTCGGATGCAGCTATGTAGAGGTATAGCATCTCGCCCGACACTGGTTTGGATAGGAGAGGTACTGCAGACAGATACGTCTTGATGGACTGGAATGCCGCTTCATGCTCCGCCGCCCAGTGGATTTTCTTGAACTGTTGTGCTTTGAGCAGTTTAAAGAATGGGGCGCACTTATCAGTCAGACGGGAGATGAATCTGGCCAGGGCGGCCAGCCGGCCGGTCAGCATTTGGACCTGTTTTCTTTCCCCTGGTGTTTCCATGTCTAAGATTGCCTGGACCTTCAGTGGGTTAGCTTCTATCCCTCGCTGGCTGATGATGTGGCCTACGAACACGCCCTATGAAATCCCAAAAATGCACTTCTTCGGGTTCAAGTGCATTCCACACTTGAGCATCTTACCGATGACTACCGCCAAATCTCGGACGTGGGCCCCTGTAGTCAAGCTCTTGACTAGCATGTCATCTACGTATACTTCCACCGTTTTACCCATTTCTTGCTCCAACATGCGATTCACCATCCGCTGGTAGGTGGCTCCGGCATTCTTTAGACCGTACGGCATCCTCATATAACAGTAGGTACCTCGGTCAGTTGTGAATGATGTGTGCTCTTCGTCGTCCGGGTTCATCCTTATCTGATTATACCCGGCGTAGGCGTCCATGAAGCTGAGCAGCTTAAAGCCGGACGTGGAATCTATAAGCTGATCTATCCAGGGGAGCGGGAAGCTGTCTTTTGGGCACGCCCGGTTTAGATTGGTGAAATCCACGCACATGCGCCACCGGTCGGTTCCCTTCTTTGGTACCATAACCACATTAGCAAGCCACCGGGGGTACTGGACTTCCCGGATGAAGCTTATGCCCCTTAGCTTCTGTACTTCTTCTCTGATTGCTTCATACTTCATCGGACTGAAGGACCTCCTTTTTTGCCTTACCGAGGGAACGTTGGGCAACAAATTTAGCTTGTGGATGGCTATCTCCGGGGATATGCCTGGCATGTCCTCCTAGGACCATGCGAAGACCGAGCTATTGTCTCGGAGGAAGGTGATGAGCTCTTTCCTGACAGCCGGAGCAAGTCTCGTCCCTACCACCACTTTCCGCTCCAGGTGGTCCTCCGAAATGGAGACTGTTTCGGTTTCTTCCACGGCCGAGGGTCGCTTTAGCTTCTTGTTGTCAGAATCGGTGTCATCACGGGGGTCAAGACTCAAATCCGGCACCGGCGCTAGTTGAGTGGCCGTGAAGACCTCGGTCCTCTTTCTCCCGTGGGTCAGGGCCTCCGCATAATACCTGCGAGCGATCCTCTGGTCCCCGCGTATGGTAATGACACCGGCCGGTGAAGGCATCTTCAGCATCAGCATATGGCCGGCTATGAATGTTTTCAGCTTCCATAATCCTGGCCGACCGATTATGCCATTGTACGATGACAAGCAATCCACGACGATGAACTCCAGATACTCCTTCTTCGTCCTGTCTCCTTCGCCGAAGATTAGCGGTAGGTAATCCGATCCCAAAGGCTGGACCACCTCATCGGAGAAGCTTATCAGCGGCTCGTTATCCTGTGATAACTTATTCTTTCCTCTCTGCAGCCCTTTGTATGCGTCTCGGAACATCACGTTGACAGAAGCTCCAGTATCGATCAGCATACGGCTAGTTATCCAGTGGTCTATTTGGACCGTAATGAGGAAGGGGTCGTTGTGCGGTTGAATCAGATCCTCCGGCTCTTCTTCCTCGTAAAAAGTAACCGAGTTCCATCATGTTTTAGCGGCCTGGCCACTTCCTCCTCCAAAGGCATATACCTCCTTTCCCCGGATCGCTCTTAAGCACCACTTCTTTGAACTCCAGGTGAGTCGATCTATATGGTCCCCGCCATGTATCATGTTTATGCTCCCGTGCACCTCTATCTCCCCGGGGACTCGGGTGCTTATGGTCCCTACTTGCCGAGCTGCCTGCCGTTCCCTTTGCGGGTCATCCGGACGGACTCGGCCGTCCACCACCGTCCTCTGGGGTCTTTGGCTGCTACACCGAAGGGCTGGATCTTCGGGCTTTTTTGCCGGCATAATGGCTAGAGCCCGCGGAGGTCGCCCCTGTGGCACAGCTGCCAGGGGCCATGCCGGTTGCACAAGTGGGGGTCTTCTGGCTGTCCGTGAACTGTTGTCACTGCTCCGTCGGGGTCGCCAATCCTCCCGTACTTCGGCTTTCTTTCTAGTCGCAGGTGTATGGTTGTGATCTTGCCACCCAGTCTTGCTTTCACGGGGAGACGGCGGTAGCGGGTCATCCGGACTCCGCTTGGGCATCTTGTCCCCATACGTCTCGTGCTCCGCCTGGGCGTGCCTGACGGCCACGGCCATCAACTCGTCGTACCCTAATGGCTCCTTTACTCGTAAGTTGTACGAGACTTCCCCAGGTTTTAACCCCTGCTTGAATACCATCCCCGCTATCCTTTTATCCAAGTTTCTGACCCCGGCCGTGGCGATATGCCATCGGTTAACGAAAGTGCGTAGCGGTTCGTGGTCAGCCTGCATGCAATCGAAAATGATCGTTGACGTTTGGGCCGTCTTGGCTCTAAGGGCGAACCGGCCGACAAACTTATCAGCCAGCTGTTCGAAAGTTTCTACTGAGTTCACTGGCAGCTCGTAAAACCAACTCAACTCCTCCCCCGAGAGCGTCTCTTGGAATATGTTGCAGTACGTGGCATCTGAATAGCCCCTTGTGCCCGTCTGCGACTTAAAGCTGTCCAGGTGCTGTACGGGCAGTTCGTTCCTGAGTACGTCAGTTTCAAGGGCCTTTGGCTACCAGATCTTCCCGACTCCCTAATTCGGCGCGGAAAAGGTCCAGTGCGCTCGCTGAATCGTGCGCTGTCCCGCGGCTGCCCCGCTTTTCTCTTGCTGACCTCTAGGCGGTCCTTCATGTCCGACACTGAGGCGGAGAGCGCCTCGAGTGTCCTTGCGGTGGGGCTGTCCTGCTCGCTCGACGCCAGGCTTGTGCGGTACGGGGGTTCAACAGGGCCGAAGTTTTTTAAAGCTTCTGGAAAGAGAGGTGTGGGCACATGCGCGGTCATTCTCCTTCCCGTAGGCTGCCCCACCTCTAGGTGCGGGAATTCGTTGGCCTTGCTCACGGGCCGCGATGCCGCCAGAGAAGTGCCCTGCTGGCCCCCTTTCTCCAAGGCCGCCACTAAGACGACGTTCACTGCTTCCAATTCTCGGCACCGGGCATCCGCCCTTAGCCGGTCCCGATCGCCCTCCTCTCACAACCGCGCGACCTCTGCCTTCATCTTTTTTATTTCCTCCCCCGCATCATATCGGTCGGGGTTCTCTGAGTCTCGGCGATCGTGGGTTCTGTCTTGGTTGGGAGAAAGGGCGAACCTCGCACCGACCTCAGCCCTTATGTTTTGGGCCCGGTCGGGGATCTGAATTCGCTCTTTCAACCTTCCCGTGTCAGTTTTTATCTTCCTTCCTTCTATGGCCTCCGGATTGCGGATCTGACTGCTTTCCAAAGGATCGATCGGGTTCTATTCTCTGGTAGAGCAACGCTTACTTTTCTCGCGGATCAAAAACGTTCCCATAGACGGCGCCAATTGTTTCTGCACAAACCCTGGGGCCTGGTAGAGATAGGTAAATCTTCGTACTATCTCCTGCAAACCTGCTTACTGAGGGGAATACCGGGCGGGCCGGTCTTCTCCTCTCCGATGTCCAACTAAGTAGATATAACTTAAGCACGTATATAAGCGGTAGGAAGGATCAGTTACCTATTAATGAGGGTAGTTGGGACCCTTATATAGGTGACCAGGAGTGAGGTCTGGCCTTACCCTTCGATGTGGGACTGGTTCCCTTCTGTTTGCACACCAAAAAGCAGCTTTGGTGACCTCTTAGGCAGGTAGGAGCCCCCGGACCCCGGGCCCCTGGTAGCAGGATAGACTGCTGGACCCCGAGGCCGGGTTCTGGTGATCCTGTCCCGGGCCCTGGGCCGGCTCCTGGTGCACTAGCTGCGGGTCTGCTGTAGCCCCTCTGTGGCTACTGTCAACATGACTAGTAGAAGAAACAAAGAACTAGCTTAAAATCAAAACAGTCATTAAGGAATGGGGTTGTGCTGAAGATGATTTAATGTTGACAATTTAAACAAAATGCCTTGAAGGAAAAAACAAAAGGAGAACAAATAAAATAAAGATTCGGAAAAAAAAAAAAAACATTAGTCTGAGAGATACGTCAATACAAGCTCAGTAAAAAGAAGAAACAGGTCTTCACTTTCTCACTTCCCCCCTCCTGCTTTGGTAATAGCCAAAACCCTAAACCCTAAATCCCAAATTGACCAAGCAAGAGAGCAGTTCATCAAAATCCAAGGCTGGTTGATTTGGTGAGTCCCCTTCTGATTGGTCCCAAGTATCATTGTATATTTGCTTCAATTATGTTTAGTCTATGCTATAAAAGATTGCAATTGCTTCTTCCAAGTCGTAGCATTTCTGTTAATGTAGTGACCCATATGCATTCATTTCAAAACCCACCTTCATATTCATCAAAATCATTACTGGGTTCTGAAAATGATAAACCAAAACAACAAGATAGAGGTGGCTCTTTTACAGTTTCATACCTTATAAACTCATGTGGAATGTCCCCAGAAATTGCTCTGAATGTGTCAGAGAGGGTACACTTTGAGACCCAAGAGCGACCGGACTCGGTTATTAGGCTTTTTAAAGATTATGGACTCAATGATGCCCAAATTGTCTTGCTTCTTAAGAAACTGCCAAGGCTGCTCTTGTGCAATGCTGAAAACCTTTTGCCCAAATTAGAGTTTTTCAGAAATATAGGCCTCACTGGCACTGACCTAGCCAAGGCCCTTCTTCGGAATCCCATTATCTTGTCTCGGAGCTTAAAGAAATGTATCCTTCCTTGTTTTGATCTGATCAAAAGTATAGTTGTTGAGGATAAAAGGGTTGCTACTTTTTTTAGGACGTCCAGATGGACAGTGTCAGCCGAGTCTGGAAGAAATGTTATGTCTAATGTTGCATTTTTGAGAGGGCTTGAAGTGCCAGATGCAGCAATCTCTGTTTATCTGACCTGGCATCCTAACGTGCTGTGCCGTAAAACTGAATGTCTCAAGGAAGATGCCAACAAGATCATGAGTATGGGAATCGAACCTTCATCATCTTCGGTTTTCATGAAAGCACTAGTTGTGAGTTCTGTGGTGGATGCATCAAAGCGGGAACAAAAGATGCTATTTTTTAAGGGATGTGGTTGGACAGAAGATGATTTCATGCTGGCATTTAGAAAGAATCCCTTGTTTCTGACCTTGTCTGAGAAGACTATTTCGAGCAAAATGGATTTTCTTCTAAACAGAATGGGGTGGCAGCCTGCAGATGTGGCTGAGAACTCATATGTTTTAAGTTATAGTTTGGAGAATCGGATCATACCTACATGTTCGGTTATTAGAGTTCTCCTGTTGAAGGGCTTAATAACAAAGGAAGACTGTTCCTTGGTTCCCATTCTGAAGAAAAGTGAGAAGTATGTGTTGGATAAGTTTGTGCTCAAATATCAAGAGCGAGTGCCTGAACTATTGAGCATCTATCAAGGCAAAACAGGTCTTGCAGAACTGGGCTTAGGATTTGAGGAGAGAGCTAGAGCGAATCATTTGTAATTTGTTCATTAAGAGGTTTATAAGAAGTGCCTACCAGGCTACCAGTTTAAGTTAAGCTACCAGCGATGCACTTTTGTAATCTTTTACCATTCTCCCCCTTGCAAGGTTTTTATTTTTTATATAGTGGTTGTTGGATTCACCACTTCTGTTATCTGCAATGTAAACTCAGGGAAATTCAATCTCCATTAGACTGATCATGAAGAGGCTTTGATTTAAATTGCTCCGAGTATTGTGAACTGTTATTGATGTTAGTTTCTTCGTTAAAACTGTTGGCTCTGTAGTCTGTCTCGTAGGAACTCGTTTCCTGTTATATAGAACTAAAATTCTATTCTCTTCTGGAAGAATATGGCCTCAGTCCTATAGATCTAGCTAGAATTCAGGCACCCTTAGTATAAGTTTCAGAGTTATTCTAAGTTGTTTGCTGGGAAATTTCTGCTATCCAAAGCTTGGTAGTTCATATTAATAGAGAGATAAAATATAGATTACTAAAAGGAAATCACAGCCTCCACTGTTGGATCTTCTAGAAAAAAATGCAGAAAAAGAACAAGAATGTCTTTGTTGACTATCCCCATCTACTTATTGCTAATTCAGAACACCTGGAGAAGTTCACGGTCAAAGCATTTTACTCTCTGAAGATGGCAATGTCTCTAGGGCCAAATACAATTGTAGGCTCCGCCTGGATGTCCCGGAGTTTGCTTATGGTTGGCATGAGAGACAGTACCCTTGCCCATGTGTGGTAAAAGATTCTGCATCCAAGGATTTGTTTATAATTATTCGTACACTAAGATAACAAAAGGAGTCCGAATGTTTAAGATGGAGGGCAAGAGTAGTGATGGTAAGCCATCCTGCGAGCCTTAGTGATCGACTATTGTTTCTGAGCCATAGAAGCAATAAGATCATCAGTGACAAGACACTCGGGAAAAACTGCATCTATTTTGCTTTTCGAGGTTATAAATGACTGTTCTTCAAGAGGGTTAGCTTGCCCAAGGAGTACTCGCCTCCAACCAATTCGACTCTGGTTCACACCACATCCAGCTCGATCAATTTAATTAACTTTAATTTGCCAGTTCAGCCTATGTGTGCTTTAATAATTTATACGGTCTTCGCTTGATGATTTCAATTCTATGGTCTCTGAGTTTTCTACTCTGCTGTAGAGAGATGGTTCATCCTCCGTGCTTTGTTAAATGCTTCCACACCGAAAGAGTACTGAATAAGTGTTTTAACGACATTGTCAAAAGCATTGTCTTGAGGTTTCGTAATGACAATCTCATTAGCTTTATGCTGATATTCTCGTTTGTGTGGTACAACTCATGAAAAGGATAAAACATTCTGATCACAACTATCCCTCCAAAAAGGATTTCAGAATCCTGAATCCTGAATCCATATCTCTTAGATCTGATCCGCTTGTTCAGGGAATAGCTCTTGATAAACTATACTCCCACTACATCCTTTAACCGAAGTGTGCAATTCAAGTCACCAGGCTTAACGATTGGCTACTTATTGCAGATGTAGCATACTAGGGCATATGTAAAATAATGACATATCAAAACGAAACCAACCTAACATGAATGAAAAGTTACAACTTGATTCATAATGCTAGTAAGAGCGCAATGCTAGCAACCTTTGACAATAGCAAATTCACAATTCAGACAATGAGCAGGTAAATGCTCACCAAAATATATGGGTTCCAGCAGAGTAACAACTCCATATAAGGAACAAAAATACACATAAAAAGGAAGGATAGACAAAAGGTATTAGACTCCTTGACATTGCCCAAGCCGCAGATCTCTACTTGACCACGTATCGAAAATCCAACACCAGACCAGATGAAAGATTCTAGTGACCATACTTCTGGAACTCCCACTCGCTGTTATCTGGGTAAATAAAAAAGAACCACAATACATATTAGGAAGAAAAGTAAAAAATCGGTATCTTGAACCTATATAAGGTCTAGGGGGAGCTAAGAATTCAGGAGAGTAACAAAGCTATATATTACCCAAGGGGCAAACTTGACGAGTCTTGAGCCATCTGCTAATGCAGTGGAAGTGAAAGGCATGGTTACAAACCCCTGAAGAGATATGACCAAAAGTTCAGAAAAAGAGTCACATACTTGAATCTAGAAGCATAATGTCTGATTCACTATTTCTACAACCAATCAAAACAACAACTAAGTACAGAAAAACTATCAGTAGCAGCATCCAGATATTAATTTGAAATGATATATCCTGTATGCAATCTTCAGTTAGTTCCTAGCTGAAGTGTTACACAGGATGGCTATCAAGAAACAAAAAGCAAAGCAAACGTAAAGTACACATGATGTCAAAGTAAAACCGCATCTGGAAAGGACCTTATACTAAAAGAATCTCTCAGAGCCAGTAATCTTTGAGAACAACTTGTATAATTTTTCAACCACGATGTTAAGTGCACTGAAATGATGGTAATTTACCAAATTGTTTTCCTTTATCCCATTACAGCTTCAATTCAAGACTAAAAAACTAAACTTCATATCATGTCATAGATATTTAACCAGTGTCAATGAGATATCACAAACAATCAAGACCAAAGCTATCACAGTAAAACCAAATTTAATAGAATCAAGAGCTGAAAGCTGAAGCATACCCCAAGCAACAGTGCACTCCTCACTCGTAGCACTCGCCTGGTTAGCCTGGCACTCGATGCCTAACCACACCAAACAACCACACAATATGATCAGCCAACAAATAAACACATCAAAGACTACAAATCAAAACCCAAAGAAGAAGAAGAAGAAAAGAAACTCACAGAGGTCCATAATATGGTTCCTACAAATAGCGCAATTATCCACCACAATATCTACACAAAACAACATCACCACATCATAAACCAAAAGAAGCGAAACTGAATTAGGGTTAGGGTTTAGAGAAGTGAGCTCACCCCAGGCCCAAAGAGCGACGGCGTTCCACTTCTTGATCTCAAATCGCTTGGGCTTCTTGGTCGAGGAGGGACCTGCAGAGCTCGAGCCCTCACCGACGGGGACCATCGGGACGTCGGAGTCCAATGTCGCCATGGATCAGCTTCAAAAATTACCACAGAAAATTTAGTTCAAAACCAAAAAAACTAGAGAAACACCCAGCACCAATTTCATGATCCTTGTCTAAATTACAACAAGAAAAGAAAAAAAGGTACAAGAGGAAAAAAGAAGAAGCAGTATTTACAGAGATATAGGCTGCAGCTGAGAAATTGAAGAAGAAGAAGAAGAATAAGAGAGATTGAGAAGTAAACGTACCGAAGGATGATCCTGAGCAGAGAAATTAGGGTTCTTGGAGTGAGAAGAAGGAAGAAGAAGGAGACCTTGATTTGAGGAGAAAGGAAGAGAAAGAAGGTGAAATAGGGAAGCAGAGACGGTGAATGGAGTTTTTACCGGGCCTTTTTGTTATATTGGGTCGGGTTTTATATTAAGGGGTCGGGTTTTTAATAGAGAATTTCTTACGTGTAATTAGAACAGCTTTATTTTTTTTATCTGAGATTAAATCAGTTTTCTTAAATAAAGAAGGTGAAAAGAGCAGTTTTACCATATACAAATCTGTTTGCTTTCCTACTTTGGAATTATAACACAATAACAATTAATGGAAAAATTATGAGAACACTATGACAACATTATGTTGCCATCCTAAAACTCCAATGGGGCAACGAGGGCTGTTGATATGGTCATTGAAACCCCCTCTCCATTCGATTTGGCATGATAGAAACATTTGGTGATGAGAAAGCCTCGGAGCAGTCATAAATAAAAAAGAAGAGGATGCATGCATATTATTCGATTTAATTAAAGAAGAGGTTAATGATGAAAAATATTGTTTCTGTCTGAATCCGTAGACTCACAGATACTGGTGGATCTTGGTGTGATTCTTGCCTGCAAGCCCTGCTAACTAAGGGAATACCGGGCGTGGCTGGTTTGTTCCTCTCCGATGCCTAAGTTAGTATAGTTGGAATAAACTGATAACTTAAGCGGGAATGAGTAGTTGAAGTATTGATTACCTATTAATGAGGACAGTTGTGACCCATATATAGGCTGCCGGGTGTGAGGATTGACCTCACCCTTCGATGTGGGACTGGCCCCATTCCGCACATATTACTGTACTGTTTCGGCCCTTGTTTGGGGAGCTGCCATCCCCGGTTCTCGGGCCCAAGTCACAAGTAAGATATGCCCGGGCGCGGGTGCAGGTGTTCATGCTCTGGCCCCGGGGTCTGGGCCGGGTCAAGGAGTCCTGGCTGCGGGCCTGGGGGCCTGGGTAGCCTCTTTATGGCTACTGTCAACAAGTCCCCCAAGTTCCCGGTCAAGTGTCATCTTGAATGGGGACTTAAATATGTCTTCCTTTATAGGCCCGCAGACCCGCTGGGGCACTTACCCACTGGTACCCTAGCCCCTTGTTTCTGCACAAACCCTGGGGCCTGGTAGAGACAGATGAATCCTCGCGTGATCTCCCGTAAACCTGCTTACTAAGAGGAATACCGGGCGGGCCGGTCTTCTCCTCTCCGATGCCTAAGTTAGTATAGTTGGAATAGATATTACTTAAACACGTATATAAGCGGTAGGAAGGATCAGTTACCTATTAATGAGGGTAGTTGAGGCCCTTATATAGGTGGCCAGGAGTGAGGTCTGGCCTTACTCTTCGATGTGAGACTGGTTTCCTTCTGTTTGCATACCAAAGGGCAGCTTTGGTGACCTCTTTGGCAGGCAGGCGCCCCCGGTCCCCGGGCCCCTGGTAGCAGGATAGACTGCTGGACCCCGAGGCCGGGTGCTGGTGATCCGGTCCTGGGCCTCGGGCCGGCCCCTGGTACACTAGCTGCGGGTCTGTGGGCCTACTGTAGCCCCTTTGTGGCTACTGTCAACAAGTCCCCTAAGTTCCCGGTCAAGTGCAATCTTGAATGGGGACTTAAACTTTCTTGCCCTTGTCCCGCAGACCCGCAGGGTTACCAACCCAACGGTGCCCAGTCCCCCAAGTCCGCGTTGAAGATTGGGCGTGACCGGAGTGAGTACCTGTTACCGATGATGTGCAACAGTTTATGAGTATGTTTGCAATATAAGTAATACTGTGCTCAAGTGTTGTAGTGCTATGAGCATGGAGCGGGGTGAAACCCGGAGAGTGCATGAGATGATAATGGGGCGTTGAAATCCGCCATGCAATAGATGTGTGCATGGAATGATAATGGGGCATTGAAATCCGCCATGCAATAGATGTGTGCATGGAATGATAATGGGGCGTTGAAATCCGCCATGCAATAGATTTGTGCATGGAACCTGGACCCCGCGTTCTGCCATATCAGAGTGAGCCGGAGAGCATGGGATCTCGACCGGGCGTTCTGCCATATCGAGACGAGTCCCCCAAGTGAACTTGTGCACTAGACCTCGACCGGGCGTTTTGCCATATCGAGACGAGTCGGAGAGTATGGGACCTCGACCGGGCGTTCTGCCATATCGAGACGAGTCCATATTGCTAGGCTGCGGGGAGGTGGCCCCGGTGTTGCGGTCTGCTGAGGCACCGGTCAACACTTGCTAGTTCTTCTCAGCTTGTGTTGGAATAAGCGTTGAGGTAATGGGGTGGCGTTGAGGTGACAAGTCTCGCCGTGGAGCCCCACATTGATCGCAGTTCAGTGCGATGCAGAGTTTTTATTCTGCTGGACAAGAGTACATGTGTTAGATGTAAACTCACCCAGGTGTATAAAGCCCATGCCGGTCGAATGTTCTCATAACCGGGGTCATGCCATGGAGCCGGGTGGATTTCGACCGGGCGTTCTGCCATATCGAGACGAGTCCCCCAGTGAGATGCCATGGGGCCGGGTGGATCTCGTACCCGGAAAAATGCTCTCGAGCCGGTTGGATGATCATAACCGGTGAGATGGTCTCGAGTCGGTTGAATGTTACCTAACCGGTGAGATGCCATGCAGCCGGTTGAATGATACCTAACCGGTGAACTGCCATGGTACCGGATGGATGCCCGGAACAATGCTCTCGAGGCGGTTGAAAAATCATAACCGGTGAGAGGTCTTCAAGCCAGTTGAAAGATCATAACCGGTGACTTGTAGTGAAGATGCCATGCAGCCGGTTGAATGATACCTAACCGTGAACTGCCATGGTACCGGATGGATGGCTCATACCCGGAACAATGCTCTCGAGCCGGTTGAAAGATCATAACCGGTGACTTGCAGTGAAGATGCCATGCAGCCGGTTGAATGATACCTAACCGGTGAACTACCATGGTACCGGATGGATGCCCGGAACAATGCTCTCGAGGCGGTTGAAAAATCATAACCGGTGAGAGGTCTTCAAGCCGGTTGAAAGATCATAACCGGTGACTTGCAGTGAAGATGCCATGTAGCCGGTTGAATGATACCTAACCGTGAACTGCCATGGTACCGGATGGATGACTCATACCCGGAACAATGCTCTCGAGCCGGTTGAAAGATCATAACCGGTAACTTGCAGTGAAGATGCCATGCAGCCGTGGAGCCTGGGGAAGTGGGGGGGGGCTTGACGCCTCGGTTCCCGCTCCTAACTCCCTTACCTGCAGGCGGGACAAGTGGCTGACATGCATTTAAGGAGGAAGTCCATCAGTCCCATCAGTTATGATGGCGTGGAAAGTTTACTAATGCTGGGACACGTGCTGGTAGGGAGCGGTCTGAGATGGAGGGTCTGGATTCGCGGGCGTTTGAGTTGCTCTGATTGCGTGTTTTGGGGGATTACAAGCGCCTAGGGCACCAGACCTCTCTATAAAAAGGCCTCCTCCGCCTTCTTAAGTTCTGTTTTGCTCAGAGAGAATAAGAGAAAGAGAGAAATCCGGCGAAAGCTCTGTGGAGGTGCCCCGCGACATCCGTTGCCTCAAGTGCTCTTTTACTCTTTTCCTACCATTGCTCGCTGCTTTCGCAGGGCGGACTTTCCTCGGTTGAGCATACTAATCGGTAAATTCTTGCTTTCTTTGCCTGGTGTTGTTCTTGTTTTTCTTTTCGGTGTTTTTGCGACGGGGGGAGGGGATCTCTGTCGCCGACTGAGTTGTTTTAAGCGGAGCGTCTGCGGTAAACTTGGAGAGGGGCCGCAGAGGGCGCTGTTCTAGCCTGTTGCTGACCAGCGCTAGGGTTTTGTTTTTCTTCCTCTTAGATTTAAAAATGTCTTCTGCAAGTTCTGATGGGGCTTCCGAATCGGCCGTCAGGCGTCTCGTCGTGGACGATGAGGAGAGACTGGAGGACTGGCTCGGTTTGGAATCCCCGGAGTCTGAAGCCGCTGACCGCTCCCGGAGCGGGGCTTCGTCTTTCGGGTCCTCAGGATCTGAGGAAATACCGCACGGGGTGAGCCTTGC
The DNA here is from genome assembly GCA_963682095.1 of Potentilla sterilis. Lineage (NCBI taxonomy): Eukaryota > Viridiplantae > Streptophyta > Magnoliopsida > Rosales > Rosaceae > Potentilla > Potentilla sterilis. The sequence continues at coordinate 41,597,365 of OY821763.1, read as the reverse complement.
TGGTGCTCCGCCATTGAGCTACACCATCGGGAGAGGGAAAGGTGCAGTGGTGTGCGATGAGCCGGAGGGTAGCATGAACCCCAGAGAGATTGCTGCGTTCCGGGAGACGTGGAGTATCCCAGATGAGGTGGCGCTACGGCCACTGAATCCCGGAGAGGCAGATTGGGTTGCCGTGCATCTAGACCAGTTTCGCCACGGGTTTTCGCTCCCGCTGCCAGACTTCGTGCAGTACATGCTCAGTGCACTGCAAGTGTCTCCCGTGCAGCTTCCAGGGCTCCAGTGGAGGCGACTGCTGAGCCTCGGCTGCCTGTACGAGTTGTCCGGGATGAGTATGCCAACGGTAAACGAATTCTGGGCACTGTACAGGTTATCATACTCGAAGAAGTGAGGGTCCTGGGGTTGTCTGTCCTTCAGCGCCCGGTGCTTTCAACCTATCATCACCAATGTGCCTTCTTGGGTGGATAACAGCTAGAGGAAGAAGGTGGTGATGGCGGGCGGGAAGTGGCAGAAGAGGAGGAAGATGTACCGGGTTCCTGGTGCCTTCCAGCCCCCTAGGGATCAATCGTTCGAGCTATCCGAGTTGGAGCAGGAGAGGATCACGACTATACTCGGATGTTGGGACGATCTTGAACGGAGCTCTTACAACTTCATCCGGCGGGAAGTGTTGGAGTATTGCTATCTCGGGCGAGATCCCGGTGCGTAGCAAGTCCTAGCGGTGACACTTTTGCTAACTGTTTTAAATACTAACCTTTGCTCGTCCTGCAGGTGCATCTTCCCGGACGGTCATCAAACCCGACACCACCCTATCCATGGATGGTGAAGACCTTCTCGCGAGGCTGAAGGAGAAAGGCGAGGCCGTTTCACGGTCCTCGGTGGACGAGGAGTCCGGTCGGCTTACGGTTCATCCCGAACCGAGGGCCATGGATGTTGAGGACGACGTCTATGTCCTGAGGCGTGTGAAGAGCCACCCTGCTGTGCCCAAGGCGGGACCCGACAAGGGCAAGACTACCGGGGGGCCACTAAAGATTCCCGGTGGAGTGAGCCGGATTCCCCACCGGCCGGGGTCAGTCCCGCTCGTCACCCGGGTCACCCGATTAGGGGCACAATCTTCTTCGCCGGACGGCCAGGGTGAGAAGAGGCGGAGGGTCATGGACATTCCTCCCTCCACGCTGGTGACGCTGACCGGCGGGTCGTCTGGTGAGAATCTGGCCAAACGGCTCAAGGTAACCAGCGGTGCACCGAGTTCCGCTGGGGAAAAGGCTGCCGCTGCCCGGCAGAGTAGCCCCGTGCCTGTGGAGGCACAGAGGGGAAGCCCGGAAAGTGCACTCGCCCGGCAGCTGGCGGCAGACTTGGCCGGCCTTGGTCTGGACAGACCTGGGGTCACTGGAGCCTTGACGGGCGGGAAGCGCCAAAAGTTCAAGGGGTCGGTCCTGCAGGTAAGAATTGCCTGGTGCCATTGCACCGCTCGTAACTCATTTCCCTTGTTGTTTGCTTAATTGACTCTCTGTTGTTATGCAGTTGCTGTACAATCTGTATCAGCCGGATCCGAGCGAGCCGGATTCCCCACCGGCCGGGGTCAGTCCCGCTCGTCACCCGGGTCACCCGATTAGGGGCACAATCTTCTTCGCCGGACGGCCAGGGTGAGAAGAGGCGGAGGGTCATGGACGTTCCTCCCTCCACGCTGGTGACGCTGACCGGCGGGTCGTCTGGTGAGAATCTGGCCAAACGGCTCAAGGTAACCAGCGGTGCACCGAGTTCCGCTGGGGAAAAGGCTGCCGCTGCCCGGCAGAGTAGCCCCGTGCCTGTGGAGGCACAGAGGGGAAGCCCGGAAAGTGCACTCGCCCGGCAGCTGGCGGCAGACTTGGCCGGCCTTGGTCTGGACAGACCTGGGGTCACCGGAGCCTTGACGGGCGGGAAGCGCCAAAAGTTCAAGGGGTCGGTCCTGCAGGTAAGAATTGCCTGGTGCCATTGCACCGCTCGTAACTCATTTCCCTTGTTGTTTGCTTAATTGGCTCTCTGTTGTTATGCAGTTGCTGTACAATCTGTATCAGCCGGATCCGAGCGAGGAGCTGAAGAGGCAGGTCGCCGAGCTGACAGAAGCCCGAGAGCGGTTGGAAGCAGAGAAGTCCCGGCTGGAGCGGGAGAAGGCCAGATTGGAGGAGAGGGCCAAGAAGCAGGTGGCCAAGCTAGAGGAGCAGGTCCGGAGCCTGGAGAAGGAGAAGGAGCTGGCTGAGGAGGAGATGGCCGAACTAGAGGCCAAGGTGGACGAGCTCCAGGTGGGAGCTGCCGCTGTGTGCGCCGCCTCTGCCGCTGCAGCCGGGGAAGAGGACCCGGAACTCTATGAGCGGGTTGTTCTCAAATACCATGAGAGCGATTAGTTCCTTCAGTTCCTTCAGTTCCTTCAGTTCCTAGAGAAGGCCAGGGAATCGGGCATCTCGGATGCGTACACGGAATGGGCGGAGAAGGGGTGGCTGGACACTTCCCGGATGCCAAAGGCCGCTGATGAGGATATCCATGAGCAGTCGGCGGAGGAGCAACCGGAAGGGGAGGGTGGACCTCAGATTGCTGAAGGCGCGGCTGCTTCATCTGGAGAGGCTGGCGGATTGCCCGCTGAGGGGGGAGGCGTAGCTCCTTAGGATTTTGCCCTTGCTCTTTTTTGTAAACTTGCCGGAACGGCTTCTGCTTGTATTAACCCTTGACTATGAATATACTTGAATTGGTGGAACCGGTGGAATTTTTCTTGAAAGTAGTTTGCATATATATGTCTTGTGATGTTACAGCGGTTGAACCGGTGATATGCCAAACTAACCGCTTGGAGGCTTGGCGAGTCTACCAGCCCCAGTCTTGCTCCCGGTCGGGATCTGCTCTCCTTTCCCCTATATACCGTTGGAGCTGGCCGTTACTAATCAAATCCTCCACCGCTGTCTTGAGAGCACAGCACTGGCTCGTTCGATGAGTAGCCTCATCATGATAGAAGCAGTACTTGCCCGTTTGCGCCGTGGTAAGCTTCCCCTTTGGGTACTTTCTCTTGGGCGGTGGGGGAATGATGCTCCCGTTCTCGAGCAAAATGTCCTCGTATGAAGAGGTGAGAGCGGTGAAGACCTCTTGTCTGGCCGGTTGTGCTGGCATGATTGCCAGGGGGCGTTCTTGCCGGAACTGCGCCGGCTTGTGCTCGCCCTGGGGTTATCATGATAGGGCCTTTGCTGCCGTTGCCCCCAATTTCTGCTGGGCCGGCTCGGTCGGGCGGCTCGGTTCTCAGTCTGCTGGCTTGGCTTGGCTTGTCTTCTTGGCTGGGCGGGGGGTGCTCCTCCCGGGGGTGGTCTTCCTCCAGCTCGTCCCACTTCCTCTTTAGCAGGTGATGCCCGTACGTCTCGTGATCGGCCTGGGCGTGCCGGATGCCCATTGCCATTAACTCGTCATACCCCTGCGGGAGTTCCACCCGTATGGCGTAGGAAAATTTTCCTGGCCGGAGCCCTTGCTTGAACGTCATCTCAGCGATACCTTTGTCAAGGTTCCGAACCCCGGCCGTCGCCGTCTGCCTACAGTTGACGAAAGTCCTCAATTCCTCGCCGGGCACTTGCATACAGTTAAAAAGGATGGTCGATGTCCGGGCTCCCTCGACCCGGAGGATGAAGCGGCCTACAAACCGGTCGGTCAACTGTTCGAAGGCCTTGATTGAATTTGCCGGAAGCTCATAGAACCAGCTGAGCGCCTCTCCAGACAGAGTTTCTTGGAAAATATTGTAGCATACTGCATCGGAGTAGCCCTTGGTGCACGTCTGGGACCGGAAACTATCCAGGTGCTGGTACGGGCAGCCGGATCCTGAGTAGGTGAGCTTGAGGGACTTCTGGTTACCAGACCTCCCCGACTCCATAACCCGGTGCGAGAAAGGGCCCATGCGCTCATTGAACCGTGCGCCTTCCATCGGCCGTGCCGCTCTTCTCTCGTTGGCCTCCATTTGGGCCTTCAAATCCGACACAGTGTCGGCGAGCATCCGCAATGCCCGTGCAGTCGGGGTCACGGCTTCATCCTCGAACGAAGTGTGGGGCTGGCGAGGCGTCGGCGTGCTCTTTGGCGGGGCCGTGCCGGCCGGTGAATCTGTTCGACCGGGATCATTGGGCCTACCGCCCGATGACTGCCCCGCTTCAAACTGCTGAGATCGAACTGGCGGGGGTGCCTGTGCCCTGACCATAGCGTCATTGCGCTGTTGTCCTCTCTCCAGGGCGGCTACTAGGGCAGCGTTCACCACCTCCATTTCTTCATACCGGGCGTTGGACTTGGCTCTATCCCGGTCGCCCTCCTCACGCAAGCGACTGACCTCTGCGGCCATCGCCCGTATCTCCCCCGCCATACTGCTCTGGTCGGGGCTGTACGTGGTGTCCCGGTCACTGTTACAGTGCGGGCTCTCCTCTCGGTCACTCGGATCATCCGAGAACGTAAGAGAAAAGCCCCGGTGCACTGGCCTGTCGTCCTCCACCGGGCCTTTCCCACACGAGCTGTCGTGGTGTGGCCCCGGCGTGCCGGTCGGCCTCCCACAGCTCCCGCCTTCCTGATCGCCCTGGTCGCCGCGCTGCTCCCGCATAACGACCGGGGTGGAGACAAGCGTTTGCACTGGTGCAACACGCTGCTCCTCGGTGGTATTCCTTTCCTGGCCTGCTTTCGAATTCTCTGCCATCGATAGTGCTTACGTGGTTTCTTGTCCAAAGGTTCCCACAGACGGCGCCAATTATTTCTGCACAAACCCTGGGGCCTGGTAGAGACAGATGAATCCTCGCGTGATCTCCCGTAAACCTGCTTACTAAGGGGAATACCGGACGGGCCGGTCTTCTCCTCTCCGATGCCTAAGTTAGTATAGTTGGAATAGATATAACTTAAGCACGTATATAAGTGGTAGGAAGGATCAATTACCTATTAATGAGGGTAGTTGAAGCCCTTATATAGGTGGCCAGGAGTGAGGTCTGGCCTTACTCTTCGATGTGGGACTGGTTTCCTTCTGTTTGCATACCAAAGGGCAGCTTTGGTGACCTCTTTGGCAGGCAGGCGCCCCCGGTCCCCGGGCCCCTGGTAGCAGGATAGACTGCTGGACCCCGAGGCCGGGTGCTGGTGATCCGGTCCCGGGCCTCAGGCCGGCCCCTGGTACACTAGCTGCGGGTCTGTGGGCCTGCTGTAGCCCCTTTGTGGCTACTGTCAACACCCCTCAAGTCTGCGTTTAAGATTGGGTTTGGCCGGGCGTTCGAATAAACATGTTATGATGATGCATAATGTGATGAGTGCATGGTTATGATGTTGATGCTGACAATTGCATATGGGTACAAGAAGTAGTACGTGAGATGATAATGTGGCGTTGAAATCCGCTATGCTATGTTCCGGGAAAACCCAGTGAATATAGCGAATGGGATGAACGAGTCCCCCACGTTTTAGAACCGTAGCCGCAGAGGGCACCGGTTGACTAGAGCGGTGGATGACGAGGTGAAAGTGTATCACCGGGAAACGTGTCCTGTGTTAGAGGAGTTTCGGGTGGGGTGGCGTGGCCAGGAGAGCTTCGGCCAGCGTCCCCACGTTTTCTGTTGCCTTTGTTTCTGCAGGCATATAGGATGTGCAGGGTTTTTAGCCTGCGGGAAGAGTTGTCCTGTATGAGAGGATCAAGTCTCCCGGGGTGAAGCGGTCCGGTGTCGGTACCGAAGACATCTCCGATCGTTTCATACCCTTTGGCCGTACATGCGTGAGGTATGTGCATGGTTTTTAGCCTGCGGGAAGAGTTGTCCTGTATGAGAGGATCAAGTCTCCCCGTGGGTGGCATGGCCCAGAGTAGTCCTTGGTAGCCGTCCCAACGTCGCTGCATTTGTTCCTACAGGTGGGATGTATGTGCAGGGTTTTTAGCCTGCGGGAAGAGTTGTCTTGTGTTAGAGGAGCAAGTCTCCCGGGTTTATAAAGCCTGGTGGTACATTGGATCCGTTAGGTCGTACACGGCTGTCCGTAGGAATGTCTCAGTTCGACAAACCGGTTATTCCGTAAGAGAGCGATAAGCAAGTACGATCATGGTCGGTGCGACACCGCATCCAATAGTCGAAGCTGGATGAACCGACGACTAAGAAACCGTTGAACTGGAGCAGGCACTACGGTTGGAATATCGTAGCCTGTACATAATATTGCTGTAGAGTTTTTAGCCTGTGGGAAGATGTTTCCTGTGCTAGAGGAAGACTTCTCCGGTGGGATACTAAGCCGTTTTTTGCTTTGGATGTAAATGTGGAATAAATTCAACCGGTGGAATGGCCCGTACCGTTGGAATATATATTAGAATGCCCCGTACTTGTTGGAATATTTCAGGGGTAACAATAATAATCCTGCAGGATTTCTAGCATGCGGGAAGAAGTCTCTTGTGTTAGAGGAAGAGTTCTTCCGGGGAATACCGAGCCGTTGTTAGTTGGCTCTAATCATTCGCCTGGTGGCGAGATAAAACACAGGGTAGTAGGCGTCGGGCTCCGCATGTAAGACAAGTGGCTGTTGTAGCATTGTGTTGTTTTAAATGATGTAGTCCCTCAATCTTGTCATCTGACAGCTGGGAGATTGTCGAGGTGTCCATGGTGAGTTACGTGAACTGACCTTTTTGGCGGAGATCTGCGGCTGTGATTGCCTTGCCCTTTGGAATACCCTAATTGCTTCTTCTTTTTTTGGGGGGGGGGGGGGGGGGGGGGATTCAGGCGTTGGTTGTGCCGCGTATAAGATCCCTCAATCTTCCCTCTGCTCTGCCCATTTTGTCCATGCGACGAGGACCTGTCCAGAGAACATATCCGTAAAAGACGATCTCAACCCCTGCAGCAAATTTCGTTCCTAGGCTAGACATGGAATCTAGAGATTCAAGTAACCCTGTAAATCCCGCCGGCGGGGAGTCGGCCGGGGGGGGGGGGGGGGGGAACGAGATTGAGGGGACGGGCGCGCTGGGTTTCGCTGGTAGGGTGAGAGGACGAGCAAGTCAGCACGTGATCTCAGACAGTGGGATGACAATTTATTGCAATGAGCCTGGCCGCAACATGACCCCTGCCGATATAGAGGACTTCTGGGCGAGATGGAGTATCGATCGGTTGATAAGACTCTGGGCGCTCTACCATGGGGAACTGGCCTGCAACCCGGAGGAAGGTTGGGTTGCCGTGTTTGAAGACCAGTTGCGTCACGGCCTCTCTCTGCCATTGCCTCATTTCGTTCAGTACGTGTTGAGCATGATAAACCTTTCTCCCGCCCAGCTTCCTCGTAATCAATGGAGGCAACTGCTCAGCCTGGGATGCTTGTACAGTATTTGCAATATGGGGTGGCCCACGGTTAACGAATTCAGGGCGCTGTACAAGATTTTTTACTGCAGAAAGGCTCACTCCAGCGGTTGCGTGACATTTGGTGCGCGGGATTGTAATCCGGCCATCACTCACCTGCCATCCTGGACTGCACACGGGTGGAGGAACCAGGTGGTGATGGTTGGGGGGAAATGGCAGCGTAACTCGAGGTTTTACTGGGTCCCGGGGACTTACCAAGTTATCGGTGATCAGTCGTATAGTCTGACCGATGTGGAGAGGAGGCAGATAGCTCGTATTTTTGGCTGTTGGGACGGAATGAGCCGGAGCTCGTACAACTTTATCCGGTGGAACGTCCTGGAGATATGCAGGTTGGGGGAGAAACCCGGTGTGTGCCCCGTCGTACTTTTGTCTTGCTTTGGTTTTTTTTTTTTTTTCTCTAGGGCTGGCGTCGGCCCACTTCTTCGCGCTAACCGTTCGGATTATTGGGTTTCAGCTGCTGTTCCACGGGTGGCTCTACCGTTGGATCAGATCATCGATGCAGACGATGAGCTTGTAGTCCACAAGTTGATGGAGATGGGGAAAACCGCGTCGAAGACGGTTGTGGATCCCGATACTAGTGAGAAAACCGTGCATGACGAGCCGGTAGGGATGGACATTCCGGAAGAGAAGTACGGTGGGCGCTATGGCCTAGAAGGTGGGGCTAGTGGGGCTAGTACGTCGGTTACGGACGTGGAGCTTCTCACCCCGCTACGTATTCGAGAGGCCTTACGGGGGGCATCTTCTGCTGAGGACGCTAGTGTGCGGCAGGTGGGGAAGCGTGACTTTGACAGGTTGGCGGTGACTGACCTTGTTCTCTTCTGCGGTGGTACCGTTCGTGGAGACACCGCCAAGAGGGTACGGGTATCTGGGCCCAGTACCGCTGATTCAACCGTTGGGGCCTCAAGTTCCCTGCAAGTCCCGCAAACGGCGTCCGCAAGAGAGTATCAAGTCGGAGGTGTTGGGGATGAGGGGTTCGTGCGGTCATTGTTAGCCAATGTTAAAGCCTTGGGGCTTGACGGCGGGCTGGCCAGCGGTGTGCCGCCCGGTGAACGTCGGAAGAAAGCCATGGAAATGGTTGTACGAGTGAGTATTACTTATTCGCTGCGGGCTCCCCCTTGCTTTTTTTTTTTTTTTTTTATCGAAGTGAGTGAGGAAGGCCCGGCCTTAAAGAAACAAGTGGCGGATCTTACGAGGCACTGAGCCATGCTGGAGGCCGAGCTAGTGAAGGAGAGGGTCTGGGCCAGGGAACGCAGTGAGCGGGAAAGGGCCCGAGTGGCCGCCCAGGATGAGAAAATTAGGGAACTGGAGTCGAAGCTGACCGATGCGATCCAGCGGTCTACTGTTTTGGAGGCCAAGCTTGCTGATTCCTCAGGTCGGGTGACGGACCTAGAGGTGAGGAATTTGGAGCTACAAGGTCAAATGGCGTCGGTCTGGTAGGGGGTAGAGAAGTTAACCGAATCCGAACGGGGGACTATTGCGGATAAGGCTCTCAGTGAGTTCATGGAGTCGGTTGAATTTGATATGCTGGATGTCGCCCGGGAGAAAGGCATAAACGAGGCCTATATGGAGTGGAGAGAGAAAGGGTGGCTCGACGCCGAGAGGATGGAGGCAGATCGGTTGGAACAAGAGCGGTCTCTCAAGGCCGGTGGCTCAGGAACCGCTGGTGCCCGTGGGGCCGACTAGTTTGTCGCCCCCTCTTTTTTTTTTGTTTTTTTTTTGGTACATATACATTTTTCGTACTGATTGTATTGGAGGGAACCAGTAATCACCCATGGTGTTGTGCCTGATAGTAGTTGGGTTGCTGTACTAACTGCGTTGGAATAGTGTCTTTTATTGAATCAAGAGCACTGGAAGGAAAACAATATGGTCCGGTTAAACCGCTGAGGTATAATTCACTTAGGGTAGTACCGGAGGTGTTGGATGTTCCACGGTCGGGTGGAATAGATTCCATCAGTATCTATCACTACAACAATGGAAATCTTAGGCGACGAAAAATTTTCGTCTCCTAAGCACTTAGGTGACGAAAATTTCGTCACCTAAGTTTCGTCGTCTAAAGTTTGTGGCCTAAGCAAGTAGACGACGAAAATTATAAATTTCGTCGCCTAAGAAAGTACTTAGACGACGAATAAAATTCGTCGTCTAAGAAGGATTGGTGACGAAAAAATTCTTAGAGGACGATGTTTTTCGTCGGCTATGGACTTACTTAGACGACGAAAAATTATAGTTTCCTCGCCTAAGTGATTTACTTAGGCGACGAAAAATGATAGTTTCGTCACCTAAGTAAATCACTTAGGTGACGAAACTATCATTTTTCGTCGCCTAAGTAAATCACTTAGGCGAGGAAACTATAATTTTTCGTCGTCTAAGTAATTTACTTAGTCGACGAAAAAAAGTATTTTCGTCGCCTAAGTAAATCACTTAGCCGACGAAAATGATAGTTTCGTCGCCTAAGTAAGAATTTATATTTTAAAAAAAAAGCATGAATACATTTCTGATTATAGAACATTAGTGTGACCATCTACTTCACTGTATATTTGTATATATCAAAGAAAGAAGTAAATTACCAGATCAAATGATAACACAAGAAACCAAAAGATGAAAAGGGTATCGTTTACAGAAACTAAACACTAATCAGTTTACATCCCTTTCAAGTTCAATGTGCCTGGGGAAGGATTGGTTTACAGACCAAACAGAGGCATAAAAACATTGTTAATCTAGCTTATTTCTAACTCCTGCAGTTTGGCAACAACTCCAGCTTCAGTGAGCAGAGGGACAAGTTTTCCTTCGTTGTGAAAATCCCAGGTTGCTGCAGAAGATTCCAAATAGAATCATCACAAGAGAAATGAGGAAGAAAGCTACTAAGAGTTGAAAACTGAGAATATGGTGGCTTAGTGGATTCAAGTAGGATCTTACTATCACAATCACCAATATGGTTCCCACCAACGAAAACATTGGGCAGAGTCTGCTGTCCAGTCCATTCAGCAAGCGCCGATTGCATCTCACTACCATCACCTTCATAATGCCACAACAAAAACCACCATTAATCCGGAAGTCATTTCCTAAACTCAACCAAAGGTTATAAATCAATAACTCAATGCTTAATGTCAACTTGTCAAGTGACTCAAGTCTAATGTATAATCTATATTCCATGTAACAAGTTCACAAAACTGAAAGGAGCGTTGTAGAGCTTCAAATGCTTACATCAATTAGTTTCATGTTTCGAGAAACTGTAATAAAATCAAGTCTAGCTAGTTAGATTACATGATCTTAAAGTGGAAGCATAGCCACAACTGAAGAACACTAATTAACTACTCATACAAATTCGCACTTAGGCCTCCCTCTATACACATAGATACATATAGTTTATAAAACAATGAGAGCATATAAAACAAGTGGTACTGGTTCAAGGTTTATAGAGATGACCAAAGATAAGTGTTCATTCCATTTCCAAGTCAGTACCAAGTTTTAAAATGGTTATGAGGAAACCTAGTTCATGAGGCAACCTAATAAATTAAAGAATAGAAACTCTGAGTGTGAAATACCTGAAAGTTTGCAAACTCCAGTGACAGAGGCTGAGGCTGGGGCGGCGGCCACAAGGCAGAGGCGGGAGCGGGGACTGAAGCGGAGGGTGGGGATAGCTGGCAGAGGCGGAGGCTGGGGCTAGCTGGCAGAGGCGGAGGAGGGACCGGCGACCGAGGCGGAGGCAGGAGCGGGGGCCACTAGGCGGAGGCGGGACCGGCGACTGAGGCGGAGGACTGAAGAATTTTGGATTGGGGATCGAGAGAATGGGATTTAGGGATTGCAGAACTAACTGATCGAGTATATATATTTAACTGACTTAGGCGACGAAAAATTTATCTTCGTCTCCTAAGAAAAGTTCTTAGGCGACGAAAAAATTAGTTTCGGCTCCTAAGTTAATTTCGAATTTTGACAAAATTTTTAGGCGGAAAAATAACCGCCAATAGAATTTTTTTTTTTTAAATGAAATTTACTTAGACGACGAAAAAAAAACATATTCGTGGCCTAAGTTATCACTTAGGCCACGAAACTGATAAGTTTCGTCGTCTAAGTGATAACTTAGGCCACGAATATGTTGTTTTCGTCGTCTAAGTAAATTTCTTAGGCCACGAATTTATATTTTTCGTCGCCTAAGTAAAAAGAATTTTCTGAAAATCTAAAAGCTGATTTTAAGGGCCTAAACGACGTCGGATGGGCGAAAAAGCCCACAAGTCGTGGCAAAGCGACGCGTATTGTTTCTGGCGTCGTTTCCTTTCCGAAAAGGTATCACACGCCCTATTCTGAGCTCGCAGCCCAGACATGAACAGTACCGATCCTTCCATTCTTGCGACGGTCCATCTGCTCTTCTATCCTTGCTGCCATCTGTTCTACATCAAATAGCATTTGATCGTTATGATGAAATACGGTGATGGTAAAAAAATCACTTAAATTCGACAAAGTTAGATCCCCGATCGATTGGGTCAATCTTATTTAAACTTATCTCTCTCTATGGGAGCCATAGTATCAGGTGGTAAAAGTTCCCAAATTTTTACATAGATAATTACGCCTCATCTATATGAGAGTTTAATGTTTGGAAGTGTCGACGAAACAAGGACATCTAAAGGTACGTAATAGCGTTTTCGTGTAATAAGTTTTATGAAAATGTGGTTGACCGTTTCGATCGAGCATCGAACGTTCACGAAACGAGTTGATTTTTATACTCTACTCAGATTTAACTATAACGATCACATCAGACGGTCAAAATTTTCATTTTGTGAATTTAGCCATTATAATGACAACATGTTTACTAATGCGGTGTAACTTGATTAGTAGATTATACTGAAATGTACAACTTTTCGAAACAACTATATAAAAGAAGTCAAATTTTGAAAAACGCTGTGAAGTAGCATTTGATCGTTATGATGAAATACGGTGATGGTAAAAAAATCACTTAAATCCGACTAAGTTAGAGTCTTGATCGATGCGGTCAACCTTATTTAAAACTTATCTCTCTCTATGAGGAGTCATAGTATCGGGTGATAAAAGTTCCTAAATTTTTACATGGATAATTACGTCTCATCTATATGAAAGTTTAATTTTTAGAAGAGTCGATGAAACAAGGTCATCTAAAGGTACGTAATATCGTATTTGTGTGATAAGTTTACTTAGGCGACGAAATATTACTTTCCTTGCCTAAGATACACACTTAGGCGACGAAAAAATGGTTTCCTCGCCTAAGTAAAAACTTAGGAGACGAAAATGATTATTTCGTGGTCTAAGAGAAAATAATTTTTTTTTTAAAATCTATTTGTGGCTTAATGTTAATGTGTTTAGGGTTTTTACTTAGACCACGAAATAGCTATTTTCGTCGCCTAAGTTCTTACTTAGACGACGAAACTTTTTATTTCGTCGTCTAAGTAAGAACTTAGGTGACGAAACTGATTATTTCGTGGTCTAAGTAAAAGTAATTTTTTTAAAAATCTATTGGCGGCTTAATTTTAATGTGTTTAAAATTTTACGACGAGTTCATAGGTGCATTTGGTCGACTCGGACCCCAAATATACATATATATATATATATATATATATATATATATATATATATATTTATTAATTAATATAAAAAAATTAATAAGCCCAGTTTTATTATCTTGAGGAAACTCTAATCCAACATAACCAGCGAAATCTCTAAATGGTCAACCAGATTTTCATAAAACTTATCACACGAAAACGCTATTACGCACTTTTAGATGACTTTGTTTGGTCGACTCTTCTAAATATTAATCATATAGATGAAACCTAATTATCCGTGTAAAAATTTAGAAACTTTTACCACCCGATACTATGGCTCCCCATTGAGAGAGATAAGTTTAAATAATGTTGACCTAATATTTACTTAGGCGACGAAATGGTACTTTCCTCGCCTAAGATACACACTTAGGCGACGAAAAATGGTTTCCTCGTCTAAGTATAAATCTTAGGCGACGAAAATATAATTTTCGTCGTCTTAGAAAATAACTCTAACGACAAATATTTGTCGGCGTCTTTGTGTTTTCTTAGGCGACGAAAATTCACTTTCCTCGCCTAAGTTAAATACTTAGGCGACGTAAAATAATTTTTTCTTCACCTAAGTAAAGATCTTAGGTGACGAAAGTTGTTTTCGTCACCTAAGTAAAAACCTTAGGCGACGAAATTTGTTTTCGTCACCTAAGAAAATGCATAGACGACGAAATTAATTTTCGTCGTTAAAGTTTTCTCTTAGACGACGAAAATAATTATTCGTCGCCTAAGAATAGTCTTAGGCGACGAAATTTCTAGCTTAGAGGACGAAATTTTTTTCGTCTCCTAAGAACTCTTAGGCGAGGAAACTATTTATATTTCGTCGCCTAAGGTATTTTTCCTGGTAGTGTATGATGTGGAAGGTCACTGGCCCTACGGCCGCTGTGATTTGGTAGGGCCCTTCCCATGTTGGCTCCAAGGCCAGCACCTTTCTTTGTACTTTCTTCATCACCCAATCGCCCACTTGTAATTTTCTCTCTCGGACCTTACTGCCGTAGTACCGGGCCACCCGCTGCTTATACGTCTGATTCCGTAGGTGCACTTGGTCACGCCGCTCCTCGATGAGATCTAGGTTAAGCCGTATGCCCTCGAAATTTCTTTCAGCTTCATAATTCTCCACCCTATCGGTGGGTATCTCGATCTCAATAAGTAGTACCGTTTCAATTCCGAATGCCATACAGAACGGGGTTTCTGCTGTTGCCGTTGTGCGGATTGCCCACAGGACCGCCGGCAGCTCCTCAGCCCACAAGCCTTTTTTGTCATCTAGCTTCTTTTTTATGAGTGTTTTGATGATCTTGTTAACCGCTTCAACCTGGCCGTTGGTTTGCGGGTGGGCTACTGATGCGAAAACCATCCGGGTTCCCAAAGAGGCCATGTACTCGATGAGATCAATATTATTGAACTGTGTGCCGTTGTCCATAACAATAGTCTGCGGGACACCAAACCGGCAATAAATGTTTTTCCACAAGAACTTCTTCACTCTTTCCTCCGTTATCTTGAGTAGGGGTTCTGCCTCGACCCACTTAGTCTCATAGTCAACGGCTACGATAGCGTATTTGAACTGGCCTATAGCCGTCGGGAATGGCCCGATCATATCCAGTCCCCACTGCGCGAACGGCCATGGTGCCAACAGGATTGAAAGGGCAATCGCTGGGGCATGTGGTACGGTGGCGTACATATGGCATTTGTGGCAACCGCCTGATATTTTTCTTGAAGTAGCCACCATGTCTGGCTAAAAATATCCCGCCCGGAGTGCTTTATGTGACAAGGATCGGACACCAGAATGGTTACCGCAGACTCCTTCATGAATTTCCCGCATGATGGCCTGACCGGCCTCTTTTGTAACGCACCTTAAGTGGGGAAAACTATGGCCTCTACGATACAGCTTGCCGCCCAGTAGGCTGTATCTGGCGCACCTGAGGTGCAGTCTCCTGGCCTCTACTTTGTCCTCCGGGCTGACCTTGTCGGTTAGATATTTTCGGATCAGGTCCATCCAACTAGGAGGTGCTTCCTCTACGGCGAAAATCTTGGAGATAGTTTTGCTGATGCTTGGCTTCTCTAGGATTTCAATTATGACGCTGCGGTACTCTGATGGATAGTTTCCGGTAGCCAGCCTGGCCAGAGCATCCGCATGCCTATTCTCCTCCCAAGGGATGTGTCGAATGGTTGCTCCCTTGAATGGTTCCATCATGGCCTTGGCCAATGCCTGGTATGAGGCCATCTGTGGCTCCTTCGCCTCAAACAACCCTTTTACTTGGTTGACTACCAAGTTTGAATCACTGTACACTTCCATGGATGTGATCCCCATTTATTTGGCTAACTGCAAGCCAGCTATTAGTGCTTCGTACTCAGCGGCATTGTTGGAGGTGTTGAACATAAACCGCAGAGCGTATTCATACGACTGGCCATCCGGGGCAGTTAATATGATGCCAGCACCGCTCGGTTTACTCGTGAGAGAGCCATCGACATAAAGCTTCCACCCACTGGGCAATCCTGGCTCCTCCTTGACTATGATAGCCGGTTGGCTGCTTCCCGCGTGGTCCGGATGTTCTACCTTTATCATATGCGTGAGTTCGCATATGAAATCTGCAGCGGCCTGTCCTTTAATGGCTGTCCGGAGGGTATACGTTATATCGAACTCACCTAATTCCACAGCCCAGCGGACCAGCCTGCTGCTGGTTTCGGGTTTTTGTAGTATCTGCCTTAAAGTGTGATTAGTGTACAAGGTGATGGAGTGGGTTTGGAAGTAGTGTCGGAGCTTCCTGACAGTAACGATCAGTGCCAGAGCTAGCTTTTCGATGTCCGGGTATCGGCTTTCAGCCCTGGTGAATCCTTTGCTTACGTAATACACCGGGAGCTCCAGCGTATCTTCCTTTCTGATGAGAGCTGCACTTACAGCCGTGTCCGACGCAGCTATATAGAGGTACAACATTTCTCCTGGTACTGGCTTGGATAAGAGCATAACCGATGACATATATGCCTTGATGGATTGGAATGCCGCCTCGTGCTCCGCAGCCCAATGGATCTTTTTGAACTGTTGGGCTTTGAGCAGTTTGAAGAACGGGGTGCATTTGTCAGTGAGGCGGGAGATGAATCTGACTAACGCAGCTAACCGCCTGGTGAGGGTCTGGAACTGGTTCCGTTCCTCCGGGGTCTCCATTTCTAGGATCGCCTACACCTTGAGTGGGTTAGCTTCGATCCCCCACTGGCTAATGACATGACCTAGGAACAATCCTTCCAAAATCCCAAATATAGACTTCTTTGGGTTCAAGCGCATTCCATACTTTAGCATCTTACCGATCACCACTGCCAAGTCTCGTACGTGGGCGTCGGTGGTTAAACTTTTGACCAACATATCATCCACGTATACTTCCACCGTTTTGTCCTCCTGTTCCAACATGCGGTTAACTACCCGTTGGTACGTGGCGCCGGCGTTCTTCAACCCGTAAGGCATCCTTTTGTAGTAGTATAGGCCCCGGTCGGTAGTGAATGAAGTGTGCTCTTCATCGGTCGGACTCATTCGTATCTGGTTGTATCCGGCGTAAGCATCCATGAAGCTTAACAGCTTAAACCCGGAGATTGAGTCTACCAGCTGGTCTATTCGAGGGAGTGGGAAGCTGTCCTTCGGACATGCCCGATTGAGGTTCGTGAAGTCTACGCACATGCACCACTGGTCGGTTTCCTTCTTTGGAACCATAACTACGTTGGCGAGCCATAGGGGATACTGGACCTCACGAATGAAGTATATTCCCCTCAATTTTTGCACCTCCTCCATGATCGTCGCGTACTTTCCCGGGTTGAAGGATCTCCTCTTTTGCCGCACCGGGATACTACCGGGCAAGATGTTTAATTCGTGTGTTGCTATCTCTGGGGATATGCCCGACATGTTCTCATAGGACCAAGCGAACACCGAACTGTTCTTTTGAAGGAAAGTGATGAGATCTTTCCTGACATCTGGTGCCAACTTTGTCCCTATTACCACTGTTCGCCCCAGGTGGAGCTCTGAGATGGAAATTTCTTCAGTTTTCTCCACCGCCGAGGAGCGCTTTGGCTTTTCCTCGTCAGAATCGGTGTCGTCCCGGGGGTCGATCCTGGGATTCGGTGGCAGTGCCTGCTGGGCTGCAGTAAAGACCTCGGATTTCCTTCTACCTCAGGTAACGGCCTCGGCGTAGTACCTTCGGGCGACCTGCTGGTCTCCACGAATGGTGATGAACCCGGTGGGAGACGGCATTTTTAGCATCAACATGTGGCCGGCTATAAATGTCTTCAGCCTCCACAACCCCGGCCTGCCGATTATGTCATTGTATGAGGATAGACAGTCCACTACAATGAACTCGAGGTGCTCCTTTCTTGTTCTGTCTCCCTGGCCGAAGATCAACGGTAAATAATCTGAACCCAACGGCTGGACTACTTCCCCGGAGAAGCTTATTAATGGCTCATTATCCTGGGATAACTTGTCCCTCCCGGAACATTACATTAACTGATGCCCCGGTGTCGATCAGCATCCGGCTGGTCATCCAGTGGTCGATCTGGACGGTGACGAGGAAGGGATCGTTGTGCGGTTGAATCAGGTCCTCCGGTTCTTCCTCCTCATAGGACGTGACCGATCTCCACCCGGTCTTAGCTGCTTGGCCACTCCCACTTCCGAAGGCATACACCTCATTTCCCCTGATCGACCTGAGGCACATTTTCTTCGAATTCCCGGTGAGTCGGTCTGACAGGACCCGCCCCGGATTTCACCTGAAATAAGATCCTGCGGGAACCACCTTAAGACTAACTCTATCGATAAATCGATAAGTCAATCTTAAGATGGATAACCCTAAAACCTGCAACAACCAAAACACTTCTAAATTCCAGTTCCATCCGTAACACCTGGAGCCACCTACTCCCCAAATTACAACAACCGCCACAAATAAACACAAAATCTAATTCAACTGGCTCACAGGTAATCAGAGCAATCTACCAAAATGAACTGGAATTACAAATGGAAATATAACTAGAAATATAATATGAAAATAAAAGAATAAGGGATCAGGGATCACAGATCCCACCTAGCGGAAGCGACAACGATGATGACTATGCCTCGACTCCGAGTACTCTTGACCTCTGACCATTACTCTGCACACTAGGCGATTTAAACCGAAGGGCCCATGGGAAAGTAATTTAAAAACACGTTAGAGTGAGTAGATAAAATAATATCGTATAACACTTTATATAAAAAGTATTATATTACTTCCCCAATATTTTATAACTGAAAACCACTATGCATGCATTTTCGTAAAACGTCCCACGTTTAAGAAAATCATAATATTTAATCAGCCCCGCTGATATCTCAAATACACAAATAATATTTTGTTTATACTTTCAAAATAAATACTTTGAAAATCAAATAGTAACATACCACGACCAATCCCATTGGCCGAATCCCAAATCATTTTATAGTAAAAATCCAGCCCCACTGGTATATCGAATAATCAAATAAAATATAACTGGACCAATCCCATTGGCCAATTCTCAAATATTCTTGTAATTAAAAATGCAGCCCCGCAGGTTCGGGAATTTATTAAATAACAGAAAGTCTCATAGAGAAAATATTCCTGAAACTCAAATGATATAAAATCCTGACCAATCCCATTGGTCATATCATATAATAAAATAGGGGAAACGTCATACCCACCATTTAATAGTAGCCCCTAAGGCTAAGGGTCAAATCTCCAAGAGTCCCAATAGCGTCATCAAGCTATGCCCGTACACGTCGACCACCGAGCGTGAATCTGACCTATATGGTTAAGTCGTCACCTCGCGTGGGCTCAGGCGACTAAGCTAGCTAGCATCAATATATACATATATCTCGACCCTGATATGGTGAAAATCCGAAAACAAAACCGAAAGCACGTATCCTCTTATATATCATAAATCCGTATGGTCCCCGACCGTACATCTGAGGCTATATATATATATATATATATATATATATATATATATATATATATATATATATATATATATATATATATATATAATCAAATAAAATCATAGCCTCGAAGGAACATATATATATCTAACATGTCTCAATGTCATAGAAATAATATCGAAAAGAATAAATAACTTCGACATGTCTCACATGTCGGAAAAATCACAAATACCGAAAGCACAAAATCTCCGGAAATCTCATTTCCGGTCCTTTCATTTAAATACCATTAAAACTTATTCATCATGATCAATTATGAATAATTAAAACATACTATTTCCAGAAACCTCGTTTCCGGATAAAATCACGTACTACTAAAATAGTAGTAAAAGCATAACCCCAAAACCATATTTCTTTAAATATCATTTCATTTTAACTATATGAATTTTCATGCTTTTCAAATCATTTATTTGAAATAAACTTCATTTCATTAAAACAATTATACATGCATTTATTTAAAATAAAAATCCACTCACAGTACGGCCGAGCGCGCCGCTAATCCGATCTCTCGTCCTGTCGAATAACCTCTCGACCTATAATAGGGACGTAATTAATTATTACGAAACTCGGAATTTATTTATAATCGATAAATCTACGGACGTCCTCACTCGCCCGAAACTTCTAATTTTTCCTTTTTTACTTATCGGTATAGGAATTTCGCCTCAATACCGAATAATCTACGTCCGAAATTACTTAGGACACCCACTCCGTGTCCGATTAATTCTTTTCCTAGTTATTTCGTCGTAAAACCCTTTTTAATCAGCTTTTAACCTTTTTACGGTAAGTCAACAGTAATTTTTAATGGTCAAACAGTAATTATTCTAGGTCAAATAGTAATTCTGAAAGTCAAACAGTAAATGGTTAAAATCCAATTACTATTTACCATTTACTGTTTACTGTTTACTATTTAATTTTACTGTTTTACCATTTACTTTTCACCTTTTACTATTTTACCTTTTTACTTTTTACCGGTTTACTGTTCATCATCTTCCTCAGCCACCGCCGGCCGCAGCTCCGCCGCCTCGCCACCGGCGCCGCCACCACAGTGGCCCAAAACCTAGCCAATCGACTCCAATTCAACCCAATATCATCACCACCACCTCAGGATCTCGTCCACCACTGCCTCCTCCGCCAAAAACCAGCGTAGCCGCCGCATACGGCGGCCAGTACGGCGGCCCAAAAATCCCAAATTCAAATTTCTCCAAAACTCAACCAATTCAACATCAAACAACACCTAATCGACTTCAATTATCGTCATAAACCCAATTCTAGCCTCCAAATCCACCAAAAACACCAAAATCACAACCTCCACCGAAATCCTAAAAACCCTAGAATTTTGAATTCAAAATTCTCCTTACCTGGTGCAAATTGGTTCTATTCCTTCCATGGACTTCTTGTACAAGTCGAGACCTTCAATTTCTCCCCCAAAATCGACCCAAACCGTGGCCGGAGGAGGGAGTTTCGAACCGTCGGTGGCGGAGGTTCTTGGGCGTCGCACGGCCGACCGGCGGCGATTCACGCCGCGCTGCTGCGCAGACGTGAAGAGGTGAAGGAGGCGGTCCGAACGGGACCGGTGCACCGACCCAGTTCGGCCAGACGGCGGAGGTTCGACCGGAGGTCGGGCCGAGTCGGGGGAGAGGAGAGAGAAAGGAGAGAGAAGAAAAAGAAAAAGAAAAAATGGGGGATTTCCCTTTCGGGAAATTTTCTCCCAGCTATTTATACTCGTCCAAAATCAGACAAATTTCCAATTTTACATCGTAACTTTTTCGTACAAACTCCAAATTAAACGTGCTACGTGTCCACGAACTCGTTTCAACGTGTTCTAGCTCGTCATGAAATAAAATCATCGGTCGGGTCAACTTATTTTAAAGTCAACATTTAGAACTTTCGAATCTTAAAAATAATTCCCGAGGAGTAAAAGTAAAAGTAACACAGTTAAAAGGTAATCTTAGGTTCGGGATGTTACACGGTCAATGTGCGCCCCGCCGTGGATTACATTTATGCTCCCTTGCACCTCGATCCGCCCAGGGATTCTAGTTGGTATAGTTCCCACACTCCGGGCTTCTTGTCTATACTGCTGTAGCTTCCCAGCCCGGAGTTACCCGTCCACCACTGCTCTTTGGGCATGGCAGTCGTTAGTCCTGTGGGATGTCTCGTCATGGTAAGAGAAATATTTGCCAGACTGCCCCCCGGTAAGCTCTCCCTTTGGATGCCTCCTTGCCGCCGCCGGGGGGATGGCATCCCTGTTTTCATTAAAAATCCTCTCGTAAGAGGAGGTCAGTGCGGTCGAGTTTTCGCGCTGCTCCGCTGGCATAATAGCTAGTGGTCGCTCCCGCTGCTTCGGGCGGTAAGGTCCGGTCCCGTCGCCTTCTAACGAGATCCTGATGTTATCCCTACGGGATCGCTGACTGCCCCAGTTCTTAGCTTCTCTAGCGAGCGAGCGCCTCTGTCCTCGGCCTTGCTGCCAGGTCTTACTCTCCTGCTGAGTAGGTAACGGGTCATCTTGTCTCCTCTTAGGTAGCCGACTCCCATAGGTCTCATGCTCTGCCTGGGCATGTCTGACTGCCATGGTCATCAACTCGTCGTACCCCCGCGGCCTCTCAATCCGCACGGCGTAGGAAAATTTCCCGGGTCTCAGCCCATGCTTTAATGTCATCTCGGCAATTCCTTTATCGAGGTTCCTTACCCCTGCCGTGGCGGTCTGCCATCGGTTAACGAACGCCCGGAGTCCCTCGTCGTCTGCCTGCATGCAATCAAAGAAGACGGTCGATGTTTGAGTCCCCTTGGCCCTGAGGATGAACCGGCTAACAAATTTATCTGCCAGCCGTTCGAATGACTCTATCGAGTTCGCCGGCAACTCGTAGAACCACCCCAACGCCTCACCCGAGAGCGTCGCTTGGAATACGTTGCACTAGGTGGCGTCGGAATAGCCCTTGGCGTCTGTCTGCGATCAGAAGCTGTCCAGGTGCTGAAACGGCCACCCTGCCCCGGTGTACACTAGCCTCAGCGATCTTCGTGTGTCGGCTCCCCCAGATTCCAATATCTGGTGGGAGAACGGTTCGACCCGCTCGTGAAAGCGCGCGCTCGTGAGCGGTCTTGCTGTCTTCCTCTCTGGCTTCCATCCGGGCCCTCATGTCTGATACCGAGGTGGACAGCGTCTAGAGCGCCTCGGCAGTTGAATCGGCCTCCCCCTCTGATGAAGTACTAGCTCGGTGTGGGAGCGGGGGGGTTCCAGAGTTCTTCATGATTTCCGGGAAGAGCGCTATTGGTACATGCACGATCTTTCTCCTCCCGGTGGGTTGTCCCACCTCCAGGTTTGGGAACTTGATGTCTTCCCTCGGTGCTTCCAGTGCTTTCGCCAGTGCGGCGTTCTACAGTTGCCCTTTTTCCAAGGCTGCCAACAGCGTGGCGTTCACCGCTTCCATCTTTTGGTACCGAGCTTCCGCCCTCATTCGGTCCTGATTGCCTCCTTCCAGCAACCGCGTGACTTCCGCTTTCATCCAATATATCTCTCCCGCCATGCTGCCCGGGTCGGAGTCCGTGGCGTTCCCCGGATCTCGGCTAGTGACAGCAGTCTGACTGCAACCTCCAGCGGGCTGCCCCTGTCCCGCCCCCGAGATTTGGACTAGCACCGGCTCCAGAACCCACCGGTCCTTTGGATTTCTTTCCCTCTTTTCTCCTGTGCTTCCAGACATATATGTTTTTTTTGCGACTCGTAGACTGATCGATTTCGTTCCCACTCGTGCGACTGATGAGTCGCCGAAGCGAGCATCAAGCAATAATAACCCTACAATCGTTAGTAGTATAGACATAAGTAGGGATCGTTCTAAGCCGGGGATCAAAGGTACCTGAAATATGAGAATGTTAGCACAATTTATTCATATATATATATACATATTCACACGAGTTCAACATGGGGGATTTGATATGAGGTTCGGCAGCAAGGGCTGCCTCTATATCTAAGACACGAAAATAAACCTAAACTACTATATATAAGTGATCATCATCTCTTACACAAAACAGTTCACACAAAGAACTCTTTAACAAGTAGATTTGCATGCAAGAAAGTAAGAGCAAGTATTTAGCATGTTCAAGACTCCAATTAGTTTCGACCATAACTAGAGCTTCTGCTCTGTACCTAGTTACTAGACTCCTCAAGTTCTTTAGAACAAACTTCCGCTCTAGCTCTAAAGATTTCTATGCTAATCCGGTTAAGACTTAACATATATCGCACAAGAGTCTTAAATCGAAAATATGTAAACAAGCAAGGTTGTCAATCATCTTATTTAACATACAAGTTTTAGCTAAAGTATTACCCTAGGTGAGCTCAACAAATCAAAACAACCGTCAGGCCTATAGTTTTATTTGTTATAACTCGGGTTAGATGAAACCTAACATCTAGATTTACATGCTTTAAACAACAAATGTTTTAAACAAAACTAATGCTTCGTTTTTTAAGTCACACCCTTAGATTACTAACTAATTTAAATCCTAAACATGCTTCTAATACCACTGCCCTAATTATCAAACACACAAAAACTACAAGTTAAAATTACGAAACTTTAACATAAACATCAATCATGCAATCGGTTTACATAGAAGTTCCATAAAAACCAAGAATCGAATTGAGTTCATACAATACAACCAAACTACAACAAATACAAAAGTCATAGGGGAATGGATCACACTTTAGGAACCTTGAAGACTCCTCGAAGACGTGATGGATGGTGCTCGGCTGCTGCTTGGCTCGGCAGGACTGAGTTTCAGCAGTAGGCAAGGTGAAAGGACTCGGCAGATTTGGTGGTGGTGGTGATTGTGTTATGGCTAAGTATTTGAGTATTTGGTGCTTTAAGAAAATTGGTAGAGCTTTGGCTATTGCTGTATGCTTGAGATGAGATCATTTTCAGAATGAGAAGATGAGGTTATATATATAGGAGAGGCTGCCGGCAACCCTAGTGTAAGAAGGGTTTCAGAAAACCCAATTGGTTTGTTGACAGTAGCCGCAGAGGGGCTACAGCAAGCCCACAGACCCGCGGCAAGTGCACCAGGGCCCGGCCCAGGACCCAAGATCGGATCACCAGCACTAGGCCTCGGGGCCCAGCGGTCTATCCTGCCTCCAAGGGTCCTGGGACCGGGGGCGCCTGCCTGCCAAAGAGGGCATCAGAATATCCAAACAGAAGGGAACCAGTCCCACATCGAAGGGTAAGGCCAGCCCTCACCCTCAACCACCTATATATGGGCCTCAACTACCACCATAAATAGGTAACTTGTCTCTCTCCCTGCTTACATACGTGCCCAGGTTATATATATTCCAACTATACTAACTTAGGCATCGGAGAGGTGAAGGCCGGCCCGCCCGGTATTCCCCTTAGTAAGCAGGATTGCAGGAGATCGAGTTGGATTCATCAAGTATCTACCAAGACCCCCGGGTTTAGGCAGAAACAATTGGCGCCATCTGTGGGAACTCTGAACAAGAAGCCGTGCAAGCAACACCGCTGGCTGAGATTGTGGGAATGAGTCAAGAGAAAGGAACTACTGAGGAGGGGCGTGTTGCAACTGTGCAAACGCTCGCCTCCACCCCTGTCGTCACGCGGGAGCTGCGTGGCGAGCAGGGCAGCGATTTGGGAAGGAGCCGTGGAGGACCCTCCGGTGATCCGGAGCCCCGCCACGAGAGCTCGCACGGGAAAGACCCGATAGAGGACGAAGGCAGCCCGGTGCTTCGTGGCCTATCCCTGACGTTCTCGGATGATCCGAGTGATCAGTCTGAGAGCCAGGATCAAGACCCCACGTACAGCCCCGACCATGACGGCATGGCGGGAAAGGTACGGGCAATGGCATGGCAGAAGTTAGTCGTCTCAGAGAGGAGAACGACCGGGACCGAGCCAAGTCCCAGGCCCGATACGAAGAAATAGAGGCAGTAAACGCCGCCCTGGTAGCCGCCCTAGAGAGGGGGCAGCAGCGCAGTGCTGCCATGGCCGAGGCACAAGCCGCACCCCTGCTAGTTCAACCCCGGCAGCTAGAGGCAGGGCAATCTTCGGGCGCCCGGCCCAGCGAGCCTGTGCGAGAGAAGTTACGAGCCGGCGAGGACCTGCCGAAGAGCACGCCCGCCTCCCACCAGCCGCACGCTTCGTCCATGGGTGAAGTGGATACTCCAACCGCCCGGGCGCTGCAACTGCTAGCCAACACCGTGTCGGATCTGAAGGCCCAGATGGAGGCAAACGAGAGGAGAGCAGCCCGGCCATTGGAAGGCGCCCGGTTCAACGAGCGCATGGGCCCCTTTTCACACCGAGTCATAGAGTCGGGGAGATCTGGCAACCAGAAGTCCCTCAAGCTCACCTATTCCGGGTCCGGTTGCCCGTATCAGCATCTGGACAGCTTCCGATCCCAGACCTGCGCCAAGGGTTACTCCGATGCAATCTGCTGCAACATCTTCCAGGAGACCCTGTCCGGAGAAGCGCTCAGTTGGTTCTACGAGCTTCCTGCGAATTCAATCGAGGCATTCGAACAGCTGGCTGACCGGTTCGTAGGCCGCTTCATCCTCCGAGTCGAGGGAGCACGGACGTCCACCGTCCTCTTCAACTGCATCCAGGCCCCCGGGGAAGAGTTGAGAACCTTTGTCAACCGGTGGCAGACGGCCACGGCCGGGGTTCGGAACTTGGACAAGGGCATCGCCGAGATGGCATTCAAGCAGGGGCTTCGGGCAGGGAAGTTTTCCTACGCCGTCAGGGTAGAACTCCCTCAGGGCTACGACGAGTTGATGGCTATGGCCATCCGGCATGCCCAGGCTGATCATGAGACCTACGGGAACCACCTGCTGAAGAGGAAGCGGGATGAGCAGTCTTTGGACCATCCCCGGGGGGAGGATCCCCCGCGCAGTCAAGAGAGCAAACCCGGCCAGCGAGCCGAGCACGGGAGCCGCCGACCCAGCCGGAACAACAACAACAACGGCAAGACCTGGCCGCAGCGGCAGCAGAGGCCCTTCTCTGACAGGCCCCAGTCTCGGGCCGAGAACAAACCTGCACCGTACCACCAAGAGCGCCCCCTGGCAATTATGCCAGCACCCCCGGCTAATCAAGAAGTCTTCTCCACCCTCACCGCATCCTATGAGGACATCCTGCTGGAGAATGCGGACGTCATTGCCCCACCGCCCCAGAGAAGGTACCCCAAGGGGAAGCTTACGACGGCGCAGACAGGCAAGTACTGCTCGTACCACGATGAGGCAACTCATCGGACGAACCAGTGCTTCGCCCTCAAGACTGCAGTGTAGGGCTTGATTGATAGCGGCCAGCTCCAGAGATATGTAGGGGAGAGAAGAGCAGACCCCGACCGGGAGAGTAACCCGGCTTGGTAAACCCGCTGGGTCCAGGCGGTTAGTTTGGCATATCGCCGGTTCAACCGTTTGTAAAGATCAAATATATGCAAACTACTTTTGAAAACTCTGGCCCCGCAAGCTCAGATATATATTCATAATTAATTAAAGTATTCAAGCAGTAACCACTCCGGAGAGTTTCTTTTACAAGCAAGAGCAAGAAAAACATCCTAAGGAGCCGCATCTCCAGCGATAGCTTCGTCGTCGACCTCAGCTCCGGCAGGTTCGGCACTGTTGGTAAAAGAATCCAAGTGCGAGCGACGCTCTGCTCCTGGTTGTTCCTCCACCGCCAGCTGCTGGACGACCGGCTCCACAGGAGCATTTCCTTCGGCAGAGGTACCCGGCATCAGGGAAGTATTTAACCACCCCTTCGCCGCCCATTCCGTGTAGGCATCCGAGATGCCTTCTTCCCGGGCCTTCTCCAGGCAGTCCAGGAACCGATCGCTCTCCTCGTATTGAAGAACGAACCGGTCGAACTGTCCCGGGTCATCTCCACCAGCAGCAGCAGCGGTGGCACGTGCCTGGAGCTCGTCTATCTTGGCTTCCAGCTCGGCCCTCTCAGCGTTAGCCCGCTCCCGCTCCCTCTCCATGCTCCGGTTCTGCTCCTCCAGCTCCCGGGCCTTCTCCTCCATCTTCCTGGCCTTTTCCTCCATCTTCTTGGCCCTCTCCTCCGCCCTGGCCTTCTCCCGATCCGAGCGGGACTTCTCCACCTCCAGAAGCTTCTGAGACTTGGATAGCGCAGTTATCTGCCTCATCAGCTCCGGGAGCTCCTCGCTCGCATCCGGCTGGTACAGGTGGTAGAGCAGCTGCAGGGCAACAAAGGCAGTCAAGTGGCAAAGAAAGAAGGCAGGATATAAGCAGTACGGTGGTACCATGCGGTACTTACCCGGAAGATGGATTCCTTGCATTTTGGCCGGTTGCCACCCGCCAGCACGCCATCAACCCCGGGCTTGTCCAGGCCGAAGCTGGCCAGGTCCGCCAACATCTGCCGAACGAGAGCATTGTCCGGACTTCCCCTCGCCGCCTCCGCAGGCGCAGGACTGCTCTGCCGGTCAGCTCCGGCTCCCTCCCCAGCATTGGATGTTACGCTGCTGGTTGTCCTGACCCGCCTCGCCAGGACCTCCCGGGATGACCCGCCGGTTAGCGTCACCAGCAAAGGGGACGGACCGTCCGGCCCTTTCCGCTTCTCTCCCCGCCCTTCGGAAGCAGCGGCACGTGCGTTTGCACGAGGAACAAAAGCAGCGATACTCAGGCTCGCCGCACGGCTGGGGACCCTGTTTTCTCCCCCAGGAACCCGCACCGGTCCCCCGGCGCTCTTGCCCTTCCCAGGCACCGCTGCTGCCGCAGAGTGATGGGTCTTCACCCGCTCCGGCAGGTAGGACGATTCGTCCATATCCCGGGCCTGGGGCTCCGCATGCAACGTAACCCGCCCGTCTGCTTCCACCGAGGACCGGGCGACGCTCGCACCCTTCTCCGTAAGATGCCTCAGGAGATCTTCCCCGTCCATCGAAAGAGTGTTTTCGGGCTTGATCACCGCCCGGGTTGACGCACCTGCAGGACAAGGAAAACGTTAAACTGTTGAGCAAAACCTAGCACAAGTCCCACCGCTAGGGTTTGTTACCCACCGGGATCCCGCCCAAGCCCACAGTGTTCCAGCACTTCTAGCCGGATGAAATTGTACGAACTTCGCTCCAGGTGGTCCCAGCAGCCGAGAATAGTCAAGACCCTCTCCTGCTCCAACTCGGACAGCTGGAACGACTGGTCGCCTATGGGCTGGAAGGCGCCAGGCACCCGGTACATCCTCCTCTTCACCTGCCAAGCCCCGCCAGCCATCACCACCTTCTTTCTCCAGCTGTTATCTACCCATGAAGGCATAGTGGTGATAACCGCTTGATTGTTGCGGGAGTTGAAGGATAAGCAGCCTTTGGACCCCGCCTTCCTCGAGTAGGACAACCTATACAGCGCCCGGAATTCATTGATCATAGGCATACTCATTCCGGACAAGTCGTATAGGCAGCCTAGGCTTAGTAGCCGCCTCCATTGGAGACCAGGCAGCTGCGCGGGCGACGCTGGCAGGGCACTCAGTATATACTGCACAAAGTCAGGCAGCGGTAGCGACATCCCGTGCCGGAACTGGTCCGGATGCACGGCAACCCAACCCTCCTCCGGGTTACAGGCCGACTCTCCAGGGTTCATTGGACGCAAAAAGATATCGTCCGGGATACCCCACGTTTCCCGGAACGCGGCAATCTCCGCGGGAGTCATGCTCTCCTCCGGTTCGTCACACACCACGGCAGTTCTTCCCCTACCAAGCGTGTAGCTTTCAGCGCGCGCACCGGCCATGCGCACCCCGTGCGGTATCTCAGCTTCCGAGGAATCTGTCCCGGAATCTGAGGACGTGGACGAGGCACCGCTCCCGGAGCGGTCCGCGGCTTCTTGCTCCGGGGCTTCAGAATCGAGCCAGTCCTGCATCCTCTCCACATCATCCACCACAGGACCTCTTGCGGCAGATTTAGAAGCCTCCTCCGAGCTCGAAGTGTACATCTTAATCTAGGGGCAGAAAAGCAAAACCCTAGCGCTCGTCAGCAACAGACTACAACACCACCTTCAACGGCCTCTCCCCAAAAGTTTGCCGCTGAGCAACCCAGTCAGCGACACAGATCCCTCCCCCCCGCCGCAAAACAACAAATCAAAAAGCAAGAAACACCGGGGCAAAGAACACAACTTACCGATTAGTATGCTCAGCCGAGGACAATCCGCCCTGCGAAAGCAACGAGCAATGGTAAAAGGAGGCTTGGGAGCGCTTCAAACAACGGATCTCTTGGGGCAAGAAACTTAGGGTTTTTTTCGCCGGACCACCTCCTTTTTCTCTCAGTCTCTCTTAAAAGTGCAAGAAGCAAAAGTGGAAAGAAGAGCAGAAGAGACCTATTTATAGAGGGGACCGTTGCCCTAGGCATTTAGAAATCCCTCCAAAAAACGCAATCAGAGCAACTCAAACGCCTGTGAATCCAGGCCCTCCATCACAAAACCGTTCCCTGATGGCACGTGTCCCAGCATTGGTAAACTGCCCACGCCATCATAACTGACGGGACTGATGGACTCCCTCCTTAAATGCATGTCAGCCACCTGTCCCACACGCTGGCGACAGGAAGGTAGGAGCAGGAACCAGGGAGTCAGGCTCCCCTACGCTTCCCCAGATTCCACGGTTGCACGCCATCATCATTTCAAATTCAACCGCTTGAAAGACCTCTCACCGGTTATGCTGATCCAACCGCTTCGAGAGCATCTATCCGGGTTTGAGCAGGACCTCGTTTCGATATGGCATGTCGCCCGTGCGAGTCCCGCCCGGTTCCATGGCAGTTCGCGGTTGTGATCTTCCAACCGGCTGCATGGCTTCTTCGCTGCAAAGCTTGAAGACCTCTCACCGGTTATGCTGATCCAACCGCTTCAAGAGCATCTATCCGGGTTTGAGCAGGACCTCGTTTCGATATGGCATGTCGCCCGTGCGAGTCCCGCCCGGTACCATGGCAGTCCGCGGTTATGATCATTCAACCGGCTCCATGGCATCTTCCCCACATTTGCACCAACGACCTCGTTTCGATATGGCAGGACGCCCGATCGAGGTCCGGTCTGCAAGTTCATCCGGGACTCGTTTCGATTTGGCAGAACGCCTGTCGAGCCCCCACGAACTCCACCTCGCACCGATATGGCAGAACGCCCGGGCGAGGTCCATCCCACCGGTTCCGTCATGTCCAACCAGCTCGAGAGTACTTTCCGGAAACATAGTCACCCGGACCCATGGCTTTTCCACAGGGGGACTCGTTTCGATAGGCATGTCGCCCGTCGAGTCCGCCCGCCTCCATGGCAAACGCATGGGCTTTACAACCCGGGCGAGTTTACATCTAACACATGTACTCTTGTCCAGCAGGATAAAAACCCTGCGTCGCATTGAACCGCGATACTGTCCAGCAGGATAAAAACCCTGCATCGCACTGAACTGCGATACCTTTGGGAACACATGGGGGAGACTCGTTATCTCTACACCATCCCACCGGGCAGATTGTATCTCTAACACAGAACAAATCTCCCCGCAGGCTAACAAACCTGCACATTTACCTCATCGCTTATTCAAACACAAGCTGAGAAGAACTAGCAAATGTTTGGCACCGCTCCGTTCTGATTTGGCAGAACGCCCGGTTCTGGCCCAGTTGGCGCCGCTCCGTTCTGATTTGGCAGAACGCCCGGTTCTGGCCCAGTTGGCACCGCTCCGTTCTGATTTGGCAGAACAACCGGTTCTGGCCCAGTTTGCACCGCTCCGTTCTGATTTGGCAGGATGCCCAGTTCAGGATCAGTGAGCTCCGAAGGGCAGCAGGCCCAATCAGAATTCCGTGCATTAATCTCTTGCATGGCGGATTTCAACGCCTCATCATCATTCCATGCACCATCTATCGCATGGCATCATCTCATGCACTCTTCGGGTTTTCACCCCGTTCCATGCTCTAACACGAGCACAATCCTGTTTTACATTACCCAACATGCTTATAAATTATTTCTTGCCATCGGTAACAGGTACTCACCTCGGTCACGCCCAATCTTTAACGCAGACTTGGGGGACTGGGGACCGGTAGGTTGGTAACCCCGCGGGTCTGCGGGACAAGAGCAAGACAGATAAGTCCCCATTCAAGATTGCACTTGACCGGGAACTTGGGGGACTTGTTGACAGTAGCCGCAGAGGGGCTACAGCAAGCCCACAGACCCGCGGCAAGTGCACCAGGGCCCGGCCCAGGACCCAAGATCGGATCACCAGCACCAGGCCTCGGGGCCCAGCGGTCTATCCTGCCTCCAAGGGTCCTGGGACCGGGGGCGCCTGCCTGCCAAAGAGGGCATCAGAATATCCAAACAGAAGGGAACCAGTCCCACATCGAAGGGTAAGGCCAGCCCTCACCCTCAACCACCTATATATGGGCCTCAACTACCACCATAAATAGGTAACTTGTCTCTCTCCCTGCTTACATACGTGCCCAGGTTATATATATTCCAACTATACTAACTTAAGCATCGGAGAGGTGAAGGCCGGCCCGCCCGGTATTCCCCTTAGTAAGCAGGATTGCAGGAGATCGAGTTGGATTCATCAAGTATCTACCAAGACCCCCGGGTTTAGGCAGAAACATGGTTAATGATTTGAAACCTTCCTTTTTAAAGTTTTCTTTTTCTGATTTTTCTTCAAGGCTTGGGTTTCACATCTTCATGGACTTCTTGTATAGGCTTTGGACTCCATTTGAAAGGTCTTGATCCATCGAAAATGCCCCAAACCGGCAGTACTTCATTTTGGCACAAATCTGCCTATTCCGGCAGCTTCTCCTAGTTTGACTAGGAGAACTTCTTTCTTCGTATTTTTCTTCAATGTCATGGCTTGGTGTCATCCTCCTTCCTTCCTTAAGCTTGAACCATCTTCATATATGCATTTGTACACCATATGGTCTATTGAAAACAGTAATTGTGAAAAGGAGGCAGTAGCATCCTGGAATCGGCAGACTTGATGTTGTTACAGTAACTCCGGCATATCTCCCTACTCAGAGCTCCGATTGATGCGATTCCAAGTCTTAAATAAACTAGACACTCATGGCTACCTCCATATAAAACAGTTCGATCAAATTCCTTGTGAGTCAACGGGAATGATTTTTCGAAGTTGGGACACAGTCCTAGGAAAATCCTGGAAGTCCCTGGATTGGTTTGCTCGAACTGCTGTTTTGCAGCTATCTTTTGGGCGACTTCCCGAACTTCGATTGATCTGAAATTTTAACACAACATTCCTCAGTATATGAATAATACACACACCAAATTTCATTAAATTCGGACAAGGATAGATCACATTTTTACTCATCTCAGAATCACGAAAAAGACAACTTGCATTATTTTCCAGATTTCTCAAACTTAGTCATTTTTCGAATTCTAAAGCACATTTAATAAAAAATCTACCAAAATGACACTAAACTAAATTATGACTCAATCTTAGATAAATAAGGGTTAAACAAAGCATAAACGAGGCGTAAACACATTAATATCGTCGCACATTGTGCTCCTATCAGCGACAACACAACTTTTTGTACTCTTCCCACAGACGGCGCTAATACAATCAGTAGACTCACAAATACTGGTGGATCTTGGTGTGATTCCTGCCTGCAAGCCCTGCTGACTAAGGGAATACCGGGCGGGGCTTGTCTATTCTGCTCCGATGCCTAAGTCAGTATAGTTGGAATAAACTGATAAGTTAAGCGGGAATGAGTAGTTGAAGTATTGATTACCTATTAATGAGGGCAGTTGGGACCCATATATAGGCTGCCGAGTGTGAGGACTGGCCTCACCCTTCGATGTGGGACTGACCCCCTTCCGCACATATTATTGTACTGTTTCGGCCCCTGTTTTGGGAGCTGCCATCCTCGGTTCCCGGGCCCAGGTCACAAGTAAGACCTGCCCGGGTGCGGGTGCAGGTGTTCATGCTTTGCCCCCGGGCCCTAAACCAGGTCCATAAGTCCTGCTTGCGAGTCTGGGGGTCTGGGTAACGTCTCTATGAGTACTGTCAACAAATATTAAAACTCTTCACAATTTGTATATTGATAATGTCAACCCTGTTAATGTAATAGAATAGCTTAACAAACATTAAATTTGAATTAATGTAACATCAAATATATACGTACAAGGGAATATTGTAGAATGATAAAATTGTCTTATGGACTATTGTTAAGAATGGCTTACGAATTCAATAAAGTGTAATAATTTATCATAGGAATGGCTTTTTGTAGCTCTAACCACTCCCCCCCTCAAGGAGGGGTTCAAGCTCTTCACCTAGATGGTGCGGTGGCTAGGACTCGTCAGTCGTCCCCATGTCAGAGGTAGCCGAATGTTCTCTTGCTTCGCCCTACAATTTATAAAAGCAACTCCAGCTATATTTGGACCGCACTAGTGCTTGTGACAATCATGTAGTTCTGCAACTATGGAAATCAAAATCGAGAAGAGACCTATTTTTATGTCTCACCTATGGGTATCTCCAAATTATGGTACCAAGTCTTGAAATGAGACTGCCATGGTGTTAAATATCTCTCTGCAACCACAGCTAACAGTTCTTAAATGAGGTTAGTGGAAAAAGAAAAACTAAAGACTTTTTGGAGGACCAGTTTCAAATGGGTTCAACACGGAACATGGTAAAAGACGGGTGGAAATGGATCACTTATATGATTGTATGAATATTGTTTTTTACAGAAGATTATATGTTCTTAAAATAAAATAGGAGACTTATGTATATATGTGGTGTAAGGTTGGAGGTGATAAACCTAATTTAATGGTTTTGATTAGTCGATATTACGTACTTACAGACTTGATGTTTGAATTTCCAATATAAATGCGCCTCTTATTTACAATTTTTGAAAAAATAAATAAGTGTTAATTTTTGAATTTATGTGTAAATCTATAATTTTATAAAATAAAAAAAATACTAACATTGATCGACTAACATAGTGACGAGTTATTGAAAAACAATTGTTAGATCTTTCCACATAACACTCTATATGTTACATACTATTTGTCAAATATCCATTCATTACACGATTTTGCCCGATTCGATTTACTTTGGGAAAGTAGTAAAATTAAAAATAACAAATCTGTGACTGTCATCTCATTTTTTTTAAGAGTAAATTCCTCCGATGGTACCTAACGTATGACCAATTAGACATTTTGGTACCCAATGTTTCAAAGAGGACAATTTGATACATGAAGTTATGTTTTATGTGACATTTTGGTACTTATGTTGACTTCTTTGTTAAATATAAAGGGTAAAATTGACATTTAAGTATAATTTATAAAAATAAAATAAAAGAATGCATTTGTTGAAGGAAAAACATATTGTGTGTCTTCGTCAATGTAACTAACGAGAGAGAATTATGTAATTAGCTGTTGACAGTAGCCGCAGAGGGGCTACAGCAAGCCCACAGACCCGCGGCAAGTACACCAGGGCCCGGCCCAGGACTCAGGATCGGAGCACCAGCACCAGGCCTCGGGGCCCAGCGGTCTATCCTGCCTTCAGGGGTCCTGGGACCAGGGGCGCCTGCCTGCCAAAGAGGGCACCAGAATATCCAAACAGAAGGGAACCAGTCCCACATCGAAGGGCAAGGCCAGCCCTCACCCTCAACCACCTATATATGGGCCTCGACTACCACCATAAATAGGTAACTTGTCTCCCTCCCTGCTTACATACGTGCCCAGGTTATATATATTCCAACTATACTAACTTAAGCATCGGAGAGGTGAAGGCCGGCCCGCCCGGTATTCCCCTTAGTAAGCAGGATTGCAGGAGATCGAGTCGGATTCATCAAGTGTCTACCAAGACCCCCGGGTTTAGGCAGAAACAATTGGCGCCGTCTGTGGGAACTCGTTCAAAAAGTCAGTGTCGCTGTGCCGGAAAGCAGGGCCCTGGGGACCCTTTAAAGAGATCGCTAAAACCACAGTCCGGAAGCCATGGAAAGAAGAAAGATAGAGACAAGCACGGAAGGATCGAAAGGACGAATTCAGTTCCCCGACCGGGCCCCACACGCAGGGGCCGCGATCGGTGCGAGGTTCGTTCTTTCCCCCGACCGCAAAGGAAGTCCGGAAGCGCGAATTCAGTTCCCCGGCCCGGCCCGTAGCATAAAGGCCGAGGTCGGTGCGAGGTTCGCACTTCCTCCTATTCAGAACAAGGCTCACGATCGTCAAGTCTCAGAGAATCCCGACCCAGTGGGAGCAGGGGAAATAAGAAAGATGAAGGCAGAAATTGAGCAATTGCGAAAGGAGGGCGATCAGGATCGGTTAAAAGCAGAGGCCCGAAGTCGGGAACTGAAGGCAGTAACCACCGCCCTGTTAGCGACCCTGGAGCGAGAAGGCCAGCTGGGTACTCCTCGGGCGGCCTCGCACATGGCGAGCAAGGCTAGCGAATTCCCGCATCTCGAGATAGGGCTGCCTACGGGCAGGAGGAAGACCGTCCATATGCCCGTGCCCCTCTTCTCAGAGGCTCTGAAAGATTCCGGCCTAGTCAAGCTCCCGTACCGCGCAGATCAGGCCTCAGATGAGCGGGATAGCTCCACCGCGCGAACGATCGAGGCACTTTCCGCTTCGGTATCGGACATAAAAAGCCGCATGGAGACCAGCGAGCGGAAGGCGGGACGACCGCAGGACGGCGCGCGGTTTACCGAGCGCACTGGACCCTTCCCACGCCGGATCCGGGAAACGGGGGGATCTGGCGACCAAAGGCCTCTGAAGTTGACATACTCGGGAACAAGCTGCCCGTACCGGCACTTGGATAGCTTCAAGTCAAAAACAAGCGCTAGGGCCTATTCGGATGCCGTGAGCTGCAACATGTTCCGAGAAACGCTCGTAGGGGAGGCACTGGGTTGGTTCTACGAGCTACCGATGGACTCGGTCGAAACTTTCGCACAGTTGGCCGATAGGTTCGTCGGCCGGTTCGTCCTTAAAGCCACGACAGCCCAGCCATCGACGGTCCTCTTCGATTGCATGCAGGCTAACCACGAACCATTACGCGCCTTCGTTAACCGGTGGCAGGTCGCCACGTCCGGGGTAAGAAACTTGGATAAGAGGATTGCGGGGATGGCCTTCAAGCAAGGATTAAGAGCTGGGGAACTTTCATACGACTTACAAGCGCAGGGACCGCTGGCGTACGACGAGCTGATGACCGTGGCCGTTAGGCATGCTCAGGCAGAACAAGAGACATATGGGAACAAGGCGCCCAAGCGGATCTCAGATGGCATACCGCCATCCACTCACGGAGGCAAAGCCGGGCGGCTACATATCAGCCGGGTACCTGTAACCGCCAGGGGGATAGAAGCGCGAAAGGAGTGGCAACCCCGGCGAAGCAGCGACAATGATCCCCGACCAGGAAGAGGACCACCTTTTGGGCACCCAGCTCGGATCCAGGTAGCTGTGTCAGCAGAGCGGACACCACGGGCCCCGGTTCCATCGCCAGCAAGAAAACCCTATGAACCGGACCTTCAGATCCCAGATCGGAAACCGCAGAAGACGGTCGTACAAGACCAAGCCCGCCCCGGCAGCCCCAGGGCGGACCGACCGCGAGCTCGGCCGATAGGGACCATATGCACACGAACCCCCGGGTGGATCGAGGTACACGGGAGCATTAACATGATCCACGGTGGGGACCATATCGGTCAGCTCACCCGGAGCTCAAAGAAGCGGTGCCTAAGATCAATCCGGGGGAGGGAGATTTACGCCTTCAGAGAACGAAGCGTCCAAGCCGCTAAAACCGGATGGAACTCGGTCACCTTCTATGAGGATGAAGAGCCGGAGGATGTGATCCAACCGCACACCGACCCCTTCCTTATCACGGTCCAAATAGACCACTGGATAACCAGTCGTATGCTGATCGATACCGGAGCCTCTGTCAACGTAATGTTCCGAGACGCGTACCGAGGATTGCAAAGAGGGAGGAACAAGTTATCCCAGGATAACGAGCCGCTGATAAGCTTCTCCGGTGAGGTAGTCCAGCCTCTAGGATCCGATTACCTACCAATCATTTTCGGCAAGGGAGACAGAACGAAAACAGAGCATTTGGAATTCATCATCGTCGACTGCCTGTCGTCATACAATGGTATAATCGGTCGGCCAGGGTTATGGAGGCTCAAAACGTTCATTGCCGGCCACATGCTGATGTTGAAAATGCCTTCACCAGCCGGAGTTATAACTATACGCGGGGACCAGAGAATCGCCCGTAAGTACTACGCAGAAGCCCTGACCCACGGGAGGAAGCGGGCCGAGGTCTTTACAACCGCTCAGCAAGTACCAGCGCCGGATCTGAGTCTTGACCCCCGTGATGACATCGCTCCAGGTAGAGTTAGGCGATTCACGTTCACCGAGAAACCAGAGCGACCTTCGGCCGTGGAGGAAACCGAAGCCATCTGTATTTCCAAAGACCACCCGGACCGAAGCATAGTGATAGGGACACAACTCGACCCGGTCGTCAGGGAAGAACTCATCGCCTTTCTCCGGGCCCACAGTTCGGTTTTCGCATGGTCCTACGAAGACATGTCGGGCATATCCCCAGAGATAGCCGTTCACCGGCTAAACTCATTACCCAGCGTCCCCCCGACGAGGCAAAAGAGGAGGTCTTTCAGCCCGGCAAAATATGAGGCGATTAGAGAAGAAGTGCAGAAACTCATGGGCATAGGTTTCATCCGGGAAGTCCAGTACCCGCGCTGGCTCGCCAACGTGGTCATGGTACCGAAGAAGGCAGCCGGTCAGTGGCGTATGTGCGTGGACTTCACTAATCTAAACCGGGCATGCCCAAAGGACAGCTTCCCGCTCCCTCGGATTGATCAGCTCATTGACTCCACATCCGGCTTCAAGCTGCTCAGCTTCATGGACGCCTACGCCGGGTACAACCAGATACGGATGCACCCGGATGATGAAGAACACACGTCATTCACAACCGACCGAGGCACCTACTGCTATAAGAGGATGCCGTACGGTCTAAAAAACGCCGGCGCCACCTACCAACGGATGGTGAACCAAATGCTGGAACAAGAGATGGGCAAAACCGTGGAAGTTTACGTTGATGACATGTTGGTCAAAAGCTTAACTGCGGGGGCCCACGTCCGGGATTTGGCCGTGGTCATCGGTAAAATGCTCAAATTCGGAATGCGCTTGAACCCGAAGAAGTGTCTTTTCGGGATTTCAGAGGGTCTTTTTCTAGGGCACATCATCAGCCAGCGAGGGATAGAAGCCAACCCGCTGAAGGTCCAGGCAATCCTTGATATGGAAACACCAGGAGAGAGAAACCAGGTCCAGATCTTGACCGGCCGGTTGGCCGCCCTGGCCAGATTCATCTCCCGTTTAACCGATAAGTGCGTCCCGTTCTTTAAACTGCTCAAGGCACAGCAAACCAGGAAGATACTCTGGGCTGCGGAGCATGAGGCAGCGTTCCAGTCCATCAAAGCATACCTGGCTGCAGTCCCTCTCCTATCCAAACCACTGCCGGGAGAAATGTTGTACCTTTACATAGCCGCATCCGCAGCCGCCGTCTCCGCCGCTCTCGTTAGAAAAGAGGGCACGCTCGAACTTCCGGTATACTACGCGGGAAAGGGACTTACAGGAGCCGAGGGCCGGTACCCCGATATAGAGAGATTGGCTCTAGCCTTGATTGTTAGCGCCAGGAAGCTCCGGCACTATTTCCAGGCTCATTCCATCACCTTATATACCAACCACCCCCTGCGGCAGATCCTGCAAAAGCCAGACACCAGCGGGAGGCTCGTGCGATGGGCAGTCGAATTAGGGGAATTCGACATCACCTATGCCCCACGAACAGCCATCAAGGGACAGGCTGCTGCGGACTTCATATGTGAGCTCACCCCAATGGCGGTAGAAGACCATCCCGCCCCGCTCGAGGACGCAGGGGCAGAACAAACCGCCAAGATCGAACCAGACCTGCCAACCGGCTGGAAACTTTACGTGGATGGCTCCGTAACCGCCAAACGGAGTGGGGCCGGGGTCCTGATAATCTCGCCCGACGGCCAATCGTACGAGTATGCACTACGGTTCCTTTTTACCACCTCCAATAACGCTGCCGAGTACGAGGCCCTCATAGCCGGTATGCAACTGGCCAAGGAGCTGGGAATCTCATCCATGGACATATATAGCGACTCTAGCTTGGTAGTCAACCAGATGAACGGGGTGTTCGAGGTTAAAGATCCTCAGCTATCCTCCTACCAGGCTTTGGCCAAAACACTGATCGGGTTCTTCCGCGGCACCAAGATCCAACATATTCCCCGGGATGCAAATAGGCATGCAGACGCCCTTGCGAGGCTAGCAACCGGAAACTACCCCCCAGAGTACCGGAGAGCTAAAATCGAGACCCTCCAAAAGCCAAGTATAAGCAAGACCATCTCCGAAATATTCGCGGTAGAACAGGTACCACCGAGCTGGATGGACCCAATAGTCAAGTATCTGACCGACAAAACCAGCCCCCAGGATGCGGTGGAAGCCAGGAGGCTGCACCTCCGGTGTGCCCGGTATGGCCTCATTAACGGCCAATTATACCGAAGGGGCCACAGCTTCCCCCAGCTGAGGTGTGTGACTAAGGAGGCAGGAGAAGCAATCATGCGAGAGATCCACGAAGGGGTATGCGGTAATCACTCCGGCGCAAGGTCATTATCCCACAAATCACTCCGAGCGGGATATTTCTGGCCCGATATGGCGGCAGCATCCAGGAAAATATCACGCGGCTGCCACAAATGCCACATGTACGCCTCGGTACCTCGTGCCCCGGCAGTCGCATTATCAATCCTGTTGGCACCTTGGCCTTTCGCACAATGGGGATTAGACATCATCGGCCCTTTCCCCGTGGCAGTAGGACAATACAAGTACGCCATTGTGGCAGTGGATTACCAAACTAAATGGGTCGAGGCAGAACCGTTGATAAAGATCACTGAGGAACGGGTTAAGAAATTCCTGTGGAAAAACATCTACTGTAGGTTTGGGGTGCCGCAGACTATTATCACGGATAATGGGACGCAATTCAACAACGCAGATCTCATCCAGTACACAGCCTCCCTGGGGACCCGGATGCTATTTGCCTCGGTAGCACACCCGCAGACCAACGGCCAGGCAGAAGCGGTCAATAAGATTATCAAAACTCTTCTTAAAAAGAAACTGGATGCCAAAAAGGGATGCTGGGCCGAGGAACTCCCCGCGGTATTATGGGCCATCCGGACAACAGCAGCAGAGGCAACAGGAGAGACCCCGTTCTGCTTGGCATTCGGGAGTGAAGCAGTGCTCCCTGTGGAGACTGAGATACCCAGCGGCAGGGTCGAGAATTACGACGCCGACACAAACGCCGACGGCTTACTACTCAACCTGGACCTCATCGAGGAGCGGCGCGACCGAGCGCACTTGCGAAACCAAACCTACAAGCAGCGGGTCGCCCGGTACTACGATAGAAGGGTCCGGGAAAGAAAGCTGCAAGTCGGCGACTGGGTCATGAG
Organism: Potentilla sterilis; assembly: GCA_963682095.1. Classification (NCBI taxonomy): domain Eukaryota; kingdom Viridiplantae; phylum Streptophyta; class Magnoliopsida; order Rosales; family Rosaceae; genus Potentilla; species Potentilla sterilis. Next base: position 41,557,109 of record OY821763.1, on the reverse strand, counting down.
GAAGGTCCAGAAAAAGCCATTGGCCTTGCAGCCAACATGGGAGGGACCCTACCAGATCACCGCGGCCGTAGGCCCGGCAACATTCCACATCATAGACGCAACGGGCATCTATTCTACCAGGCCGTGGAATATCGAACACCTACGCTTTTACCCTAAATAGTAGCAATCGTAAAGGAACGAAAGTGTAATTGGCAAGCATTGCAATGTGCAGTTATGACATTAAAGAGACTACACCAATTACAGGATATATGTACAGAACACACCCCTAGCTAGCACTCCCGGAACCCACAACCCCCGACCCGCCACCTTTTAGCTCCCGCTCCTGCTCCCTCATCACGATCAGGGCTATGTCAGCCTCCATCCGCTCGGCGTCGAGCCACCCTTTCTCCCGCCACTCCAGATAGGCGTCACTTATACCCTCCGTACGAGCCTTCTCCAGCATCTCCTCAAAATCTGACGACTCCCGAAACTCGTCAACGGCCTTATCGGCCACTTCAGCAAGTTCGGATTCCACCAGCCTCTCCCGTCCCCGAACGACCGCCGTCATTTGGGCCTGCAGCTCCAACACTTTTGCCTCCAACTCAACAATCCTCCCATCACGGGCGGCAAGCAGTCGGCTGGCTTCCTCTCTCTCCCGCACGAGTTCCGCGCTCAGCCGGCCGCCTTCCTCCCTTTCCTTCGCAAGCTCGGCTTCCGCCACACCCACCTTAACACCCAGCTCCTCCACCCGCTTCTCCAGGACAGCGGCAGCCTCCATTCTGGGGCCGGCGACATAAAACCTCTGAGCCAGCTGCCAAAAAAAAAAAAAAAGCAAAAGGAGCATCAGCTCATGTCACATCACGGAAGAGGACTCACAGAAACACATTTACCTGTAAAGCCAGTCCCACGGGCTCCGCCATACTCTCACCCGGATTTTCAGTCCAGGACCCCTCCCGGTCGAGCCCCAAGGTTTCGATTATACCAGCCACAAGCCTGCTAAATCCACCACCAGAGCTACGAACGGATTCCGGTTCCTGAGTCCTGCGACCACCCGCCTCCACAGTCGGGACTATGGCTCGCCCCGTCGGCCCAGCTGAGCTTGACGCCCCCGCATCAAATACCCTCGCTCTCTTTGCCGGACTTTCACTGTGGCTGCTTCGACGGTTCTCGGGCAAAACCACCGATTCCCTCTCCCGCGAGGTACGCACTGCCATTTGCCGCGCCACAGGGTCTGGCCCCGGGAGGCCCTCCGCCCGCACTTCCCGAATGCGGAGTGGAGAATTGTTCTCACCGCCCGGCCGCCTCCCATAATGAGCGTCCGAGAACACTAGCGGCACCGGCCTTGCATGCTCCGTACGCTTCTGGGTAGCCACGTCAAGAACGACTTTTGCGGCCTCCTCCCCTATCTCCATCAACCGCGCTGCTATCAGCTCCTCATCCGGCTCGATAGTCTCCTCAACTTTAAGCGCGGGCCGAGGACCGTTAGTAGGTTTTCTCCCCATCCCCAGCACCTCCAGCACGTTCCACCGAGTGAAATTATAGGTGCTCCGGCTATCATGGTCCCAGCCATAAAACAAACGGAATAACCGTTGCTTCTCCAGGTTCTCCAATTCATAGGTCTGGTCCCCGATCGGTTGATATGCCCCGGGCACTTGATAACCCCTCCAGGTCCGCTGCCACTTACCACCGGCCAGCACCACCGACCTCCTCCAGCCATCCAAAACCGTCGCCGGCAGATGCGTAATGGCAGCACCATGCTCCCGCGTGGCAAAATTCACGCAACCACGGCACTGGCCCTTTCTGCAGTAAGAAATCCGGTACAGCGCCCGAAATTCATTAACTGTGGGCCAGTCCATATAACTCAAACAGAACAGGCACCCAAGCCCAAGCAACTGCCTCCACTGATTGCTCGGAAGCTGGGCTGGGGAAAGATTCAGTGAGCTCAGCATGTACTGGACAAATCCCGGCAACGGCAGCGATAGACCGTTGCGGAACTGGTCATCAAAAACGGCGACCCAGCCCGGCTCCGGATTACAGGCCAGCTCGCCGGGATGCAAGCCTCGAAGTTTAACGGAAGAGTTGATATCCCACCTCGACCGAAACTCCCTAATCTCCCTCTCGTCCATACTTCTGACTGCTTCGTCACAGACAATCGTCCCATCACCATCCCGCAGCTCGTGCCTCCTAGGCCCACGAACGCCACTGCCATAATGCGCAGACCTCCCAGACGCCATTAAACCTCAAAACAAAAGTTCAGTTCTGCCGAAAGATGGAAGAGGAGAGCAGAAAGCAAAGTGCGGCAGGAAGAAAGTAGATGAGACGATAAATAGGGCAACAACAAAGGTCAGACAACCCCAGCCGTCGATCCCCTCCATCTCAGTCCGCCCCCTGCCGACACGTGTCCACGGCATCAATAAAAGACCCCATGCCATCATAAACTGATGGAACTGATGGGCTCCCCCTTCATTGCATGTCAGCCACATGCCCCACCCACAAACAACAGTTAGTAAGCAAGGAGCACGCAACGAGGCGTCCCCTCTCCTCGCTCCACAAAGGTCAAACTTCGAATCAACCCGACACCATGACGTGTCACGGTTACTTACACCGGCTGAATGCCAGTTCACTGGAGGACTTACCCCGATATGGCAGCCCGCCCGATCGAGATCCGCCCAGCACTATGGCATCCCACCGGGCATGTGACATTCAACCAGCTCCAAAATATTCTACCGGATGTCATTCCCTACGCCTACGGGCAGGGACGAGCCAGCAACAACGCGAGGCTTCCAAACGCATGGGCTTTATAAACCCGGGCGAGCTTACATCTAACCAATGTACTATTGTCCAGCAGGATAAAAACCCTGCATCACACTGAACTGTGATACCCTTGGGGATACATGGCGAGACTCGTTATCTCAACGCCACTCCACTGGGCAGATTGTCTCTCTAACACAGAGCAAGTCTCCCCGCAGGCTAACAAACCTGCACATTACCTCAACGCTTAAACAACAAAAGCAGAGAAGAGCTAGCAAGTGTTAAAACAACGCCTCAGCGCGACCATAACACCCTTCGGGCACCTGTTGGCCTATTCCACGCACCAACAGGCCTCCCCGAAGGCTAGTCTGCAAGTCCATCCGGGACTCGTTCCGATACGGCAGGACGCCCGTCGAGCTCCCATGAACTCCGCCCCGCACCAATATGGTTCATCCGGGACTCGTTTCGATACTTTAGGAACGCCCATTCAAAGATCCAGATACTCACCTCGGTCACGCCCAATCTTTAACGCGGACTTGGGGGACTGAGCACCGGTAGGTTGGTAACCCCGCGGGTCTGCGGGACAAGAGCAAGACAGATAAGTCCCCATTCAAGATTGCACTTGACCGGGAACTTGGGGGACTTGTTGACAGTAGCCGCAGAGGGGCTACAGCAAGCCCACAGACCCGCGGCAAGTACACCAGGGCCCGGCCCAGGACTCAGGATCGGAGCACCAGCACCAGGCCTCGGGGCCCAGCGGTCTATCCTGCCTTCAGGGGTCCTGGGACCAGGGGCGCCTGCCTGCCAAAGAGGGCACCAGAATATCCAAACAGAAGGGAACCAGTCCCACATCGAAGGGCAAGGCCAGCCCTCACCCTCAACCACCTATATATGGGCCTCGACTACCACCATAAATAGGTAACTTGTCTCCCTCCCTGCTTACATACGTGCCCAGGTTATATATATTCCAACTATACTAACTTAAGCATCGGAGAGGTGAAGGCCGGCCCGCCCGGTATTCCCCTTAGTAAGCAGGATTGCAGGAGATCGAGTCGGATTCATCAAGTGTCTACCAAGACCCCCGGGTTTAGGCAGAAACATTAGCATTCAATACTTATTACTGAAACGGTCAGTCATTATTGTTATAAATGTACTTACTATTTCCGTTGTAATATTCACTCTATATAAAGGGATTATCAATGAAATAAGTAGACCAATTCTTATTTTACTTTTACAGCATTTTCTTAATTTTTGGGTTTAAAACATGTATTTTTTAATGTTTTTGAGTTATGTTGAAAACATAAATTAAGAAATTCAATCGTGGTGATGTAAACACTCACAAAACTACTTCGTGGAGCTATATCTAATCAACCAAATGTATTATTAATATTTTTTTTTAAATCAAGGAAAGAACTTTATAAATAGTAAAATATGACTCAATCTAGCGAGTCGAATACAATTGTATCATAACACTTCCAGAACATATTCTGGAGCATCATCAAAATAAGATAAACTTGTTCTAGCCTTAAGCCAGAATGGTCGTTACATACCCTCCCGCTGCCATATATAGACAGAACAAGAAGTTGTGGTAGTACCCACGATGGTATATAGAAATAGGTTTATTTTATTGAACACTCAATGCTCCGCTCTTACAGAATAACTCGAATCATCTTTCAGTACTATTCCAGAAGATTCGAAGGTACCACAAATGTTAAACCAGAACTTAGTATGCTGGATCAAGCCACCCAGATCCCAAATTCGAAACTCTAGAGAGCTAGAGTTTATTTGTTGGGGCCATAGTTGAGCCCAAAACTTCCCCCACATGTTTTTGTCAAACAATATGAGCACCCATACTGATTTGGACACCCTAATAAATTTGAGCCTCCAAATAGTGGTGGGCTGACCGAAAATTTGGTTACCCAATTCAGTCCTCCATCAGCCGCCGAAACATCTTTAGCCTCCATTGCAGCCACGGCCATAATTGTACCGCCGTCCACCACGTCATCTGATCTGGGCATTCCTCCTTGTTCCGTCGTCGCCCCTGCAACACGAACCCATCTTGGTCGTCTCTCTCTTGCACTGCTTTGGCTTACCGACGCACCCAGGACGACCAACCTTGTAGATTTTGTGGCTTACAGCTTACACTGGCCACAACAATGTAATCTACCTCAATCCTCATCAAGATCGCCGCCTTGCTCACCCACCACCAAACCAGATAGGAACAATAGATCTGATGTGGTGGATTAATCCAGGTCGCCCCTACACTCAAGCCTTTGGAATTGGATGCTCCAAAATTATTGTGGGTGTTTACATCACAAATACTAGATTTCCTAATCAAAATTTCAATTATTTTACATTCAACAGAACCCAAAAGTTTAATTCCTTTTTTTTTTTTTTTTACAAAAATTAGTTCATATTTATTTTCTCTCAAAAGATAAAAAAAATGATGAATATCAATGTGATAACCAATAGCGTTAGATATATAACACTCATGTTTTTAATTTTATGTCTATAAATAATATCTAAATGTCAATTTTACCACTTACATTCAACAAACAAGTCAACATAAGTACTATATTGTAACATAAAACTTAACTTCAAGTACCAAACTGTTTTCTTTGAAACGTTGGGTACCAAAGTGTCCAATTAGCCATACATCAGTACCATAGGAGGAATTTATCTATTTTTTTAAATATGTTTAAAAAATACAATAGAAGGAAGAAATTTTTTGGTCTCTCCCACACTAACGCTTTTTAAATCATTTTCTATAAAATGACACTAGCGGGGTATTATTTTTCTCATTGGACCCATCACCCCTACCTTTTGACCCACGGGGTCAGATAAAACCCCTTATCCAGTGGGGGCCAACCACGTGTCATAATCCCTGCGTCCAACTCAATGAGTGATCGGCAACGAACCGTCAGATTCTCGTCCATCTTTCCCTACCAAATTACCGTAAAATTCCACACTAATTAAATAATCGGTCACCACCAAAACACCTATCTCTAACTGTACACCCTCCCACTCCATATAAATACCCCCTCTCCCACAAAAATTGGCTCGTCGTTTTCAAGCTTCCCTCCAGTACTAACTCTCCTCTCTGTTTACACACTCCAAATCTCTCTCTAAAGTTTTCATCATGCTTCAAAATCAAGAATTCGAACCGGGCCAGCGAACCGGGTCACTGGACCCCATCGCCCGCGCCGAGGCTAATTCTCCGCCGTCGTCTCTGGCGGCGGGCCTTGTGCTGAAGGAAGAGCAGGAAGCCGAGCAGAGGTCGGTGACGGTGGCGGCGGCGGCGACCAAGCCGAAGCGGACGTCCACGAAGGACCGGCACACGAAAGTGGAGGGGCGCGGCCGGAGGATCCGAATGCCCGCCACGTGTGCGGCCCGGATCTTCCAGCTGACCCGGGAGCTGGGGCACAAGTCCGACGGCGAGACCATCCGGTGGCTTTTAGAGCACGCCGAGCCGGCCATCATCGCCGCCACCGGCACCGGAACCGTCCCGGCCATCGCCATGTCCGTCAACGGCACGCTCAAAATCCCGACCACCGCGCCCGACTCCAAACCCGGCGACCCGGCCAAGAAACGCAAGCGCCCTTGTAATAGCGACTACGTCGACCTAAACGACACCGTTTCCGTCGGCCTGGCTCCTCTCACCACCACAACCGGACAGCAACAACAACCGACACCGCCGCCGCAGACGGTTCCGCAAGGCGTGGTCCCCATGTGGGCCGTGACCTCAAACGGCGTCGTTCAGGGGACTTTCTTCATGGTCCCACAGTCTCAGTCCCCCCACATATTCACATTCCCAACCACCGCCGCCGCCGCCTCACCGTTTCTGAACATCTCGGCCCGGCCCATCTCCTCCTTCGTATCTTCCATGGGCCACATCGTCAGTCCTGTCGGCTCCAATACGCTGTCGTTTATGTCCCCCGCCACGTCCTCCGCCACCATAACTCACAGCACCGTCGCGACGGCCACGACGGTCCGTGACTTCTCGGTGGACATCCGCGACAAAACGGAGCTCCAGTTCATGTCCGGGTCGTCAAAGCATTGACCGAACCGGCGAAATCTCTCTTGGTTCCCGCTCCGTCGTCAGCTAGGGTTTTTCATTTTTCTTCTTCTTCTTCTTCTCTCTCTTTAGTCTTGAGCACGTGGTCACGTGAGGGCGTGGAAAGTGGGGTCGGATTAGGCGGGGGAGGGGCCCACAGTGGAGGGTAGGGTTTAGCTCTGTGGACCTTGGAAAGAAAGGTGGGTGAGGACTGAGGGGTTTAGAATATATTTGTTGTCTTTTGGTGGTGGGCCAACCATGTGAAGGTGGGAGCAGGGCCCAAGGTTTGGTGGGGACGGGAAACGGGACCGTTCGAGCACTATTGCCGAGGCGGCGCTCGCGTGTGGTGGTCCCTACGAGAAGGCCCGATGGGGAATGGAAACACGTGGCGGCTTTGGAGGTGGCGGCTCTGTTTTGCTGGTGGACCCGGGCAGAGTGATGCAGAGGAGGGGGAAATGGAAATGTGACGGTGAAGATGAAGAAGATGTTCACTTTAGTTTTTGTTATTATTTTTGGTGTCGATGACAATGTAAATTGAAGTAGAAAATCATTATTATTAGGTCATGGACCTAATTTTGACACCCACTTGTGTATGATTTTTAAGATCTTTGTTTTAAAGGATATGCCCATTCTCTCCTTGATTACAACTAGATACGAGCAAGTTAAACAATCTATCAACTGTGCCAGAACAATGAAGAAACGATGGGGGTGGTAAGGTACTCTTCAAGACCTATAGGCAGACATGAAGTCGAAATCGTTGTGTTTGTGCCTCCATGGACCTCGGCAGCACCTACATTGAGATCAGTAGTTAGACGAGATGGCGATGAACTTGAAGGATCTCCGGTGGCAAGACCAGAGCAAGCAGTTGTACAGATGAACTTCTATGCCTAAACCTTCCAATGTTAATGGTGAAAACTGTACATATAGCTTATATAGCTTAGTCAATAAACCAATGCGGGATGTGATTCGTATTACATAAGGGGGTTCTCTTGATGTAAATTATGATGGCACAGAGATGAGGAATTGAAGATGACGTGGCATACATATGAGGAATTGAGGAGTGTGGATAGGAGAACATCCCCTCTATGCAACCAATAGATTTGAGTAAAACCAATAAATGATACCAAAAACACGAATCAAATCCATATTCAGATGCTTTTAGAAAACCTCACCGTTATGTTAACATTGACATTTTATTCATCAACAACCACCTCTGCAGTTTATATAAATCAGTACAACTAGTCCTGCAAACTCCCAAACCTGTATAGTTTTATACCCTAATCAGACAATCAGAACCCATCATGATGCGACAGTTGCCGATGTTTTCAGTTTCTTTGGCGGAGGGTTTCCTCCATAGAGAAGGACATACGAATAGAAGCAGATCATTGCAGCACTAACTGCGACATAGAAGCCTGTAGGAAATACTTTCTTTGTCACTGCATAGGTCTGAAGGTTTTTCCATAGAAGGGCCGCGGCCAAAGCGGCTTGTCCGACAATAAAGGGTAAACTGGATTTCCCTTGCCTCCAGATCTTTAAGCTTAAGATGCTAAGGGCTAGCAATGCGCCTCCAAACAGCATGCCAGTGCCCAGTGTGGCAGGATTTCTGGAGAAAACATAACCAATGAGTCCACCACTCAGAACCATCCCACCAAATGGAATCCCGAAACAGAAATCATGAATCTTGGCTGCTCGTTGGGGTTGTACAACTTGTTCATCGTCTAAAATGGGATCCGACTTTGCAGGTGATGCATTCGCTGTGTGACTAGCACAAATCCTTGTCCTTGAACTGCTTTCAAGACTCATAGCAAGAGTCGGCAAAGACTTTGGGTGAAGGGCGCTTGTGCAAAGGAGTGAAGGACGTCTTGAGATGTGGAGGTGACAATTCATTGCAGAAAAGCATGAGAGCTGTGAGGTTGTCCCTGCTGCCATTGTTCTCATGTTGCCTGGTTTTAACCACCAAAAGTAGAGTAATGGTCACTAGCCAATATATAAGCCAAAGTACTGGTAACTTGTATACGAATTCAGAACTTTAAGCAGACATAATTCAAACTTCAATTCAAGTCAATGCAATTTCTCGAGCTTTGAAGGAAAAAAAAAAACAGTTCCATTACAGAGAAGACATGACTACATCACGACAAGGTATCTACCTCCAATACCAAACCGGATAGGCAGATATAGTATCGCTAATCAAACTTCAATTTAGTATTGCTAAAGCCTTAACTAACTTAAACAAACTAGATTAGATTAAAACAAATGCCAGCATTGATAAACCCTTTTATAAGTCCCCAATTCCTCATCCAAAACGTAACTGTAATCAAGGTTTTCTCGAAAGTGAAAACCTTGATGCTCTTTCTACTTTCAGAAATTTAAGCCATTTACATATTGTTTGAGAATCAATGCTTAAGACCCGAGTCTGCACCAATTCTTCAGAAGACCACACTACCACTACTACTACAACTACATAGAGTAATTTCATATGAGATTTTATTTTCCAACAAAACGAACGCAAACCCATCCTAACAATGTGACCATAGGTTAATCAGATGTGGGATTCAAATCCCCCAAAATTTGGGGTGCCTAATCAGATCAGAACCAAATTGACTATTCATTTGCAGATAAATATTCTCTAAAATTGATTTTGTTGTTCATGATTGCTCTCGCAAACTTTAAACAATAAAGGGAAATCATAGGAAAGGTTTTAGGGAAGGGAAATCTGAAGCTTACTACGACGAATCTCGAAGACTCGGTGGGGCGGTCGCCGCTGGATGTATTCGAAGACTTGGTGCGCGGGTCTTCAACTTACTCTGTCTCAAGTTCTACACTTCTGCTTCATTTTTCATTCCTTTCGTGTTTTTTGTGTTTTTTTTTTTGAGAAAATGGACCGAACAGTGTCTCATTTTTATTATAATCTAATTTTCGGTACCTCAAATTTCCAAAATTTTAAAACGATATCTTACCTTTTAATATTGACTTAACCTTAGTATCTAGAGCCGTTAAATCCCTAACGGAGTTTGTTATATTGTCATTTCTGACCAATATACCCTTTTTTCTAAATAATACTGAATTTTTTTTTAATTTTTTTTTTTACTTACTTACTTACTTACTAAAACTTAATTACTTACCAATTCTAATATCTAGTCTTTTAACATGCCAATTTTTGTTGTCAAAAATGTATTTATTTAAGATCTACAATTTGCTTTTCTAGGATATAGATACATTTTGTAAATCTAAAAATTAAATTCTTATAACCTATCCTATTTCTATTAAGTTTTTCCCTAAAGTTTTTTAATATTCTTAATTTTTCTCTCTTTTCTTTTAAGTCTTGTTTAGTTTCTCTAATATTTAATAAATAAATTAATCTATGAGTGAAAATAATTAATGACTAAATTAACTGTTTACCTTCGAGTATAGAGGATATATTATATATTTGTAGTATGCTAAATAAACAAATTCATGGGTCCACCACGCTCCGTCAAAATGTAAAATAAAGAAAATTTAAGAAAAACATAAAATAAGAATATTCTTGTCTTTTTCACAGTATTAACAGAATACTCCGTTAGAATATTTTTTACTAACGTCTCCAGATACTAATATTCTATCTGAGTAAGAACTTGAGACACTGTTTTGATATTTTACAAAGTTGAGACAGTAAAAGGTAGAATGGCTAAAAGGTCAGACACCATTTAGTCAATTAACAATTTTTCTTTTATTTATTTTTTTTGCAGATTATTTTCTTTTCTAAATAATTTTTCTTCTTTCTTTCGTCAAATTTGTTGTGTTGGGTCTCATTTGGTGCACACGCACCCCACTAATTAAATATAATCTTCAATTGAACAACATAAAAATCTCTATTCACAAATAACACGGAAATTCAACATAATGGTTTTTTTTTTTTTTTTTTAAGTTTCAAAACTATGACATGAGCCCTTACAATAACACCTCTTTCCATTACAGTTCTAGTATGATGCTGAAACACGTTCTCCGCGATATGTAAGCTGTGGTTACACCAGTGGACGAGTCTGTTGTAATAATGAATGTAGGAATTTACTGATAATCGTCAAGTCTCCGTCACTTTGTCACTGTCCTAGAAGTTTTAGTAGCAGTTGCTCTCTTCTCATTGACATCGGCGCTTTAAACTATTTCTAATTGGAAATAGGGGATTCGTAAAATTATGAATTCTGGAAATTTTATTTGAGACTTTGAGTTTTTTTTACTCAATATCTACGCTTAAATATTTTGGTGTAGGGAGTTGGAAATAAAAATGTCGTACAATTGGAAATATTTTCTATTTGTAATTAGTTTCTTCTGATATCTCATTTGATTTAATTTAACAAATAGTCAAATACTGTATGGTTCTAGCTACAAAAGTTTATCAATGCATCTCCCTCACCAAAACACATCTAAAGCCATAGCTAAAAGAAAGAAAAAACCTCAACCAATACAGTATGGTGAGTTTGCTGCAATCAAAATTCATTATATATATCGTTTGGTTTTGTTTATTGCCCATACTAACTGTATTCCCACATTTAATCACGCAGAATATGTAAAGCCTCACACTAATTATCACAGAACTGACATGCAAAACCTCGTCGAATTTCTAATAACGAACTAACGTCTATACATTGTTCGGGTGATGCAAGCACGGTACGAACATAGTGTCGATTATAAAATGATGAAGATTGATGAAACGCCAAAAATGACCCCAAGTTTTGAATGACTTATATTTAACATGATCTCTATGAAAAATGAAAGTAAGTTACAAATTTTAATTCTCAATGAATTATATTTAACATTACAAAAATTGATTAAATAAGTTTTACACGCACGCACGACATAAAGAAAAGTGACAATTTAGTCAAAAAGAAGCAAAAATTGACATGCATGTCGGCACTACGCAGAGGCATTCGACCATTTGTATTGAAAACTGGGAATTGGACAACAAAATTTAACTAATTTCTTACAAGGATTACTCAGTGAGTAGTATATATAGGCTTGTTCACTTGCAATACTGCGCGAGGGCGAGAAATTTTAGTCCCAACGAGTCGAATGCATATATGATCCACTGCAAATTGACATAATGAGCTAATAACATAGATGATCATTTCTAAAGCCAAAAGTGCGAATTGATATTTGGCAATTGCATGACATTGATAACTACTATGTCTATACCTCTTTTACAGACTGAGGACGAACTAGCTTCTGTCTGTTGTTAGCGGAGGTGCAAAGAGATCTGGTCTACATCAGTTCAGTCGGATTCTTCAATCCACAAAATTTGAAAAAGTAAGATTTGTCACAAATTGGGAAAGGAAATAATGAATATATAAAGGGGGGAGATTACGATTCATCCAATCTTTACTGGACATGAAATAATCAATTAATTTTGGAATGGCTCCAATCTATCTTCTTTTGATTAGGCAAAAGGGTAAAACAAACAATAACACCCTACAACAATTGCATATATAATGACTATATATAGGTTTCTGACTTTTGATCAAACTGACAAACCGAAAATGAGAACTGAAAAATCACATAACTTAAATTTTGGACGTTTTCCAATCTCCACTGTGGAAGTTACAATGATATATTCTCTTAGTGAGTGTGTATTATCAAAACAATGGCAATCAGTACATTTAACTATACCAATCAAGAAAGAGAATGGAAAAAGTAAGTACAAATAGAAAGAGCAAAAGAAAGGTCCTGCTGCTTGTATTTCGCTGGATTGCTTTAGAAAGCTCTTTGTTGCCGAGATCTACATTGTGTGTGGCTTCAACTGCCTGTTGGAGTTGCACAAAGATAATTAACAGTACATCTTTGAAATGCACATGTGCATATATACCAGATGCAACCGTAGACCCATGATTAAGTAACAATAACAATGGGGAAGGGAAAAATGTAGTAAAAGTAAGTCATGATACAAAGCATATCAGATATCCACTCACTTGCTCATAAAGTTGCTCTATTTGTTCACGTTGTTGCAGAACATGTGTAGACATAAGGTGATTTAGCGCAGACATTTCCACCATCTTAGTTTCAGTTTCCTGAACTGCATCTAGAAGGCTAGTCAGCTCTACCTGCATTGCATAGCAAGAACAGGAATATATAAACTGTAAGCAACTTTATGTAGTTAAAGGTTTGTATCCCAAAACATAAAGGACATAAGATAAAGAGATCAACATAGAACCAAAATCCTGATGACCTGAAGGGCGCGTGTTTCATCATCCAAGAGCTGTTGTTGGACAGTTAGGGACTGTGTCTGAAATGCTTCTGGTTCCCTGGCTTCTAAATTGTTAGAACTGGAGGTATCTTCGGAGTCTTTTTTGGGAATTCGATTCAGTCTTCGTCTTGGTGTTGCTCTGCTAAAGGTATCTTGGAAGCGTATGGATCTTAGCTGATCATACCGGGACGTGACAGAATGGAGTCTCTCACTTAATATCAAAACCTACAGGTTTGAGCATATGCATCAGAAAAAACTTAAATAACACCATGATATTGTTCAACCCCCGACAATATATTGAAAAGTTGAGGATTTATAATTTTTTATTAATTTTTTTTTTTAATAAAACTCCTAATTCAACTTGTCAGAATATTAATGGCTTCCTGAATAATATGGCCTAGGAAAGATTGACCTAAGAAAGAACAGAAAAAGACGATTTTTTATGACCAACAGTTCGGGGAAAAAAGTAAATTTGTGCCCAATTAGGCTTAACTACACACACTAAATGAGATAGAATCATACCACACCATGCTTGTGTGCTATAGTATCAGCATTAGAGTGATCAGCTCTAATACCAAGCCAGCCCTTTGATTTTGCTTCGTCATCATTAATGCAATTTTTGAGAACATTAATTTGTTCTTGGCACGCTTTAATAAAAGCATTGACCTGCACATAGAGATGGGTATAAGCACATAGGAAACCATAAACTCATGATTGGCATGAATACAGAAGCATATATCACCTAGAAAAGTAAAACAATAACAAGCTATAGTCCAAAATAGATTTACTGAAGAGCAAATTAAGTCTAGGTATCATGATATATATAAAACAGGTAGCACTGACAGTAGAATCAGAGGAATAATTCTAGGAATTCTGTATAACAATTTCTATAACCAACAGATAATATCACCATGTCAATTGAGAACTTACTTCCTGCTCAATGCTATCTCTCTCATGTTCAGTGGTACGATGCCGATCCACATAATCCTTTCGATGTTTCAACATAAACTGTTCCAGAGCTCCGATGCTTTCAAGCTGATTCATTTATCAAAGAAATTGGATCAAACACTGGCAATCTCCTGGGGTTGAGGCTACCATTATATATTGCCAGAAAATCACAATATAGATTTATAATATGGTGGTCCAATTGAACATAATATACATTTTACACTGAGACTAAAGAAGAATGTTCACTAAATCAGAGAACTAGAAGGTGGAGGCATGAAATGATTGAAATTCAAAGTTTTGAATTGGGAGTTTGTGGATACTAAGAGATAGAATACATAAAATCAGCACTCACACATAACCTTCTATTAGTTGTGTGAGTGTAAAATGTATTAAAAATTAGTTGCAACCATAAGAACCCTTTTCTCTTTTTAGATGATTTGCAGCAACAGCATATATATTTAGAATCACCTTGCAAAAAGTAAAGATTTCCAATCAATTAGGCGGCATGATTACCATGTAGAAATCTGTGATACCAAGAATAGAGGAACAAAAATCAGCAACAAGGCTTACTAGAGTTCAGTTAAAGCAATAATCTTGAGTAAGTCCACCCTAGTGTTTGGGAAAAAGTCTTGCTTCAAACATCTTTCTTCAGACATTCTTGATTAACACACGGGCATACACTCTCATAGATAAAGTCTAATTTCTTAGCTACTAACTCAGAATTGAAAACGAACTAGAGAAGCATTTAGTCTCACTGGACTATAAGTTTTAGTCTCCAATTGACCTAATAACTAAAATAAACCTTAACAATCAAGCCATAGGACCATGATTCATGCGAAAGAGACGACAAACTGTGATAAACACTAGAAGGGTCTTACTTAAATAACCGGAAAATAATACAATGTTATTACAGTTTATCGCATTGGAAAGTTTAAAACGGTACCGTTTTGTAAGCAGCTGTGGTGAAAGGTGACCTTTGGCGAGGTGCGTGAATGATGAACTTGGCCATAAGAGCTGCCAATTTGGACTGTAAAACATTTGCAGAATCAAACACTTGTAAGAAACCAAAACAACAATTAAGAGTAAATAGGGAACCTCGTTGTAGCCGGAAGAAGAAACAGCAGCCTGCCGCACTGCGTCTTTGAAATCTTCCATCCTGTCTCTGAATTTCGTCATTCTGATCAAATCAAGCAACACCCTGAATCAGAAATATACATTCTTGGTTGCTGGTGGATGAGAGATTGAGAAAGAAACTATCAAAGATCTTGAACAGCATATAGAAGAAGTCTAACTCACCTTTTCGACAGTGATTGCTTTGGGTAGCGATCATAAGAAAGAAAAAATCAAATAATAAGGAGTCATCTCAGGCCGTTGATTAAGAATCGACGGCCAAGATGAACTTATTAGGAGAGCAACTGCGATCTCACTTTTCCTTCTTTTTCTTTTATATTTTTCTTGCCTATATTCTTTTCAATTTAACGGACTCGGGTTTGGGTTCGGGTTTCATTGTCCAAACCCGCATTTAAAAGTTACGCTGCAGAAGCTGTTGGTGTAACCCAAACATTTTTCTTTGGGGAAAATGCACCGATGGTGCTTTAACTCTTGTGACCTGCACAATTTGATACCCGAACTTTAAAAACAAACAGTGTGATATCTGAACTCTTGTTTTAGTATCAAAGAAGTATCTACCGTTAAAAATAGAGTATATTCGGTTAGAATATTCTTTTAACACTGTCAAAAAGACCAGAATACCCTTATTTTATGTTTTCTTTTAAAATAGTTTTATTTTACATTTCGACGGAGCGTGGTGGACCCATGAAATTGTTTATTTAGCATACTGCACATATATAATTTATCCTCTAAACTCGCAGGTAAACAGTTAATTTTTCATTTAATATTTCGTCTCAGCGCTTGTTTTACTTAGAAAATGTTAGAATAACTGAAAAAGAATTAAAAGAAGAAAGAAGGAAGCTGAACATATTAAAGAATTATAGAGAAAGGCTTCATAGAAGTAGGTCCGGTTATTGGGATATAATTTTTAGATTTACACAAGGTATCCATATTCTAGAAAACCAGATTGCAGAACTTGTAGAAGTACT
Source organism: Potentilla sterilis (assembly GCA_963682095.1). NCBI lineage: Eukaryota > Viridiplantae > Streptophyta > Magnoliopsida > Rosales > Rosaceae > Potentilla > Potentilla sterilis. The sequence goes on along the minus strand of OY821763.1, from coordinate 41,541,064 downwards.
TGAAAAAGAACAAGAACCGCTTAATATTTTGAGCAGAGGTTAGATTCGTCTTGGTTGGTATCAGAGCCTGTTTTGCTAAAAAACAAGTACAAGAAAAAGGCTTATGCCACAAAGTTGGCTCCTCTTAGCTAACAAAAGAGAACCAAAGCATAAGAATTATCAATCCTATTGTATTGAGAAAGAAAGTGATAAGTGGAATCTGTGTTTCCACTTAAGACACATTCAAGAAAATCAATAGTCCATTGAATACGCCTGTAGAATTTTAAATACTCTCTATGACGAACATATTCATCTCTAAAAAGAGATAGGAGTAGAAGAACTTGATCATTCCAGGCCAAGTATAATTAAATTTCTAGATCATCTATCGAGAAATAAAACTTCTGAGAAAGTAACAAAACAACTCGATATAGTTAATCTTAAGATTAATCAACTCGGAGAAATACCAACAAGGTTAACAAAGCTTGAAGTCAAGCTAGATTACCTTAAAGAAAAACAATATCTTTCAGATATTGAAAAGAAATTAGTAAGAATAGAGATTCTTGCTAACAACATCCATCAGCAAGCTGCTGAATTAAGAGAAACTCAAGAAAATTTGAAAAGACTTTTAGAAACTCTTATCTCCAGGATAGGATGAAGAGCAAAGAGTAGAACAAAAAGTAAAATAAGAAGACGTAAAGGCTATAAGTCTTTATCTTCCTACAAAAAAACTTGCTGAAAATGTAGAAGCAATAATACATCAGCAAAACTACAACAATACATATCTTCAAGAAATCGGAAGAGATATAGATGAACAGTTTCAAGAAGTAAACGCAAGAATCTCAAATCTACAAAAAAGTGTAGAAAAAATGAAATAAAGCTCTAACGTTGAAAGAATCAACGAAGAAATAGTAGCACAAACCGTGGCTAGTAAGATTATCATACCTTCACCAAAGGTAGAAAACGAGTTTAAATTTAGCGAACCTAAATTACTCGAATGGAAAGTATCCAAAAGAGACATAAAAATGCTGAGTAGAATACTCAGTAAAAGACATGTTGTACCACCTGTACAGCTCATAAATGCTCAAGAATTTGAGTATAATGAAATTGAATCTAGTGTAAGAGAAGCATCTGCGCCCAGATTCAGATTCAATGAGATCTACAAGAAATGATCTTTTATCTTGGACTCTCATAGATTCAAGATATTAGAACTAACAGTTCTAGCAACCGGTGGAGAAACAGATATCAAGTTAATCACCCAAAAGGAAGTGAGTGAAGCCTTCCAGAAAAAATATTCCTACATGCATATTGGTGTTGTTCAAGTATCAATAAAACTCTTAGCAAGAGACGGGATAGATTGTTCAGTCCTGTGCATTTTACAAGATAACATAATAACATATTTCAAGAAGAGTCTGTTAGGAACAGTTGAAGCCTTACTATGCAACCAGGTTACATACTTTAATGTTTTCCCAAATTTCACCACTCATCTGAGTGACGCAGCCCACTATTTGAGATTAAGAATCAAATCAGATTGGATTACCATGAAACAAGGCATGATGAAACTAGCTGTTGATTATAGAATTTATTACAAGCTAATGAGTTCTAACGTAACGCCAAACACTAGATTCCTTAACAGTCCTGACATTACTACATCTGTCCTCACAAATCCGATAAACAATTCTCAGCAAAAACGTCCATGGAGGCAGAAACAAGTAATAACCAATCGGTACCCTAGCTAAGAAGGGCATACTATAATCCAAAACATCACTAATAATCCCACTAAGATTATTAGGGAAGAAAAGATTAAACTTCCTAAAGGGCAAGCGCCTACAGGGAAGAGTGGAGAGAGAAGCTCTCAGAAGTACATTCCTACATAACCAAAATGGGGACAAGCAGTCTCCGAAAGAGGTGTCTATCTAAATGTAGATAGTGTAGGAGAAAAAAAAAAGCCATTAACGACTGGGTTGCAAGCTTAAAGCTAACCCAAGTGTTAATCCTGTCTAAATACGCCTATGAGGATGCTCATGCATACTATGAGTCGACCTTAACAGGAATAGCTCAGAAATTGTACAATTCATTTAAGAAAAGTTCTAAATGGGCTGATTAGGCAACCAATCTAGCTCAGACTAATAATCCATTGGATTTTGCTATTCCCATATATGCACAATTCTGTGGAGATATAACGGGACATAGTGAGCAGTCTAACGAAAGAGCAGATCTCTTAAGAAAGCAATGAACCGAAAACCAAAAATCGAGAATTGCCAAAAAAAACAACTCAGAGGAGTTGAGAAGATGTGTCCAAAAATATTGGATACTCCAACACAGTGGGGATGCCATATCCACAATGATCGGAAAAACAAAAGCAAGTTCAGAAATAAGAAATACAACCGTAATTTTACTTCTAAAAAGAAGTATAAGTTTAGAAAAAGTTTTGAACGAAACAAAGAAAAAACATCTCCTAGAAAGAGATTCTTTAGGAAAAAACAACCACCAAAGAAAAACTCTTCAAGAGATACAAAGCCATGCAGATGTTTGCTTTGTAAAGCTGAAGGACATTATGCGAATGAATGTCCTAAAAGAGAAAAAAGATTTTCTAAAGCTCTCATAGCAAAATATGATGAAGCTATAGAATATGCAAACCTAAAAGGTTTCGAAGTAGCCTATTCTGATTAATAGAATTAGTCAATATATTCTTTTGAGGGTTCATCAGAAAACGACACAGAAAACACTTCAGGAGATTCTGAAGAAGAAAATAGTTATCGCCTTATATTCATGTTAATCCAAAATTGGAAACAAGAAAACATTGATAGTATCAATGAAGTTGAATTTTTACCGAATCCAGGAACCTTTACCTGTAACTATTGTAAATGCTACGATAGTGATACAATACTCATGTATTGTGAAAAAACAGGAGAAACATATCATAAAAAGTGCTTCATAGCAGAAATAAGAAGAAAAACAAAAGAAAATGATGCACATACATTGGTCGATCAAGAATATGATATATTCCATGATCAAAACCAAAAGCAAGAGCTTGAGGGTAATCTCAAGAAAATGCAAGATATTGAGGATGACTTTAAGAAAATGAAGTTAGTAACTTCATTAAGTCAGAAAACAGAAAAAACATCAGGAAAAGATTCTCCTCAAGAAAATGAAAGGAAGATCAATCTTTTCATAGAAATATCTGAGAATACAATCCAACCAGTAAAATAGGTTCAGACGAGTATATACAGCAATTACATCACCGTTGGCCTAAAATTTCCCAAGTATAAAAAGTATTATCTACATGCATTTGTAGATAATGGTTCAGGATATAGTCTAGCAAAAAAATATGCTATTCCTGAAGAATATTGGGAACAGTCTGACAAAACTGTTACTGGAGTTGGAATGGGAGACAATGAATTCCTAATTGATCATGTTGCTAGGAATGTCAAAGTTTCTATAGGAGGAGAAACTTTTACTTTCCAAATAATCTGGCAAAGTGAAGCTTAAGGAGCTGATATGCTAATAGGAAATGACTTCCTACTTTAGCAAAAGATAGTGCAAACCCTCGAAATGATTAAGTTTGAAAAGAACAACAAGTTCTACTGAGAATCTAGACTACTTGATGTCGTCAGTATTGCAAGTAAATGATTCATAGAACAATATCAGAAGTTGCCAGCAAAGCGTGGTGATCATAAACCACCCTTTAAACCGGTTTTGAAACCCGTGTTGGCATTTCAGGAATACCAAGAAATCATACCAAATGAAGCAACGAGTTCAGAAGACTCAGAATCAGAGGTAGAACCTCAAGATTCAGAAAGCTCTGATGGTGAAGAAGAATTCATCAAAGAGTACAATCTAAAAGTATACGTTAACAAGATAGAACAAAAGAAAGTTCCAAATCTTGTTGAAATATAAAACTTATTGAAACCAATAATCAGTGAGGATCCCCAGCTATACTGGGAAAGAGACCTAGTATATTGTCAGCTAAGAATGCATGATGCCAATGCAATATGTCATGTCAAAGCCATTCCTCATTATAGAGATGAGGATAGAAAGGAAATAGAAAGTCAAATTCAAGAATTGCTTAAAAAGAGACTAATTAGACCCTCAGATAGCCCTCATCATGCTCCAACATTCTTGGTTAGAAACCATGCAGAGCAATTGAGAGGAAAAACAAGAATGGTAATAGATTACAGAGATATCAAATTGCACAAGTAAGAGTCCTTATCAATAGATTGAAAGGAGCCAAGATCTTCTCAAAGTTTGATGCAAAATCAGGCTTCTGGCAAGTTAGGATGCACCCTAATTCCATTGCCTTGACAGCCTTTGGAACTCCACAAGGACACTACGAATGGCTAGTAATGTCATTTGGATTTAAACAAGCATCATCTATCTTTTAGCGAAAGATGGATAACATTTTAAAGCCATATTCAGATTTTTGCATAGTTTACATTGATGACATTCTTGTTTTCTCTAAAACTATGAACGAGCATCTGAAACATCTTGAGCAAATTTACAAGCTTATGGTTCAAAAAGGAATCATCCTTGGACAAAAGAAAATTAATCTCATAAAACGAGAAATAGATTTTCTTGGTATACATGTCAAAGATGGAGAAATTAGTCTTCAAGAATATATTGTGGAGAAAATTAGCCAGTTCCCTGACAATATCTCAGATGTAAAATCTCTTCAGAGATTTTTGGGAATTGTTAACTTTGCGAGAGATTTTATTCCGCAAGTGAGTGGCCTCACCGCTCTCCTCTCTCCAAAGACAAGCTCAAAGAGAAAATAGTCTTTTACAACGGATGATAGCAACACCGTTAAGAAAATCAAAGAACTCACAAAGAACCTCACTCTTTTGCAGTTACCTGAAGAAGGTGACTTAATTGTTTTTGCAGACTGATGCAAATGATTATTACTGGGCATGAGTAGTTTTGGCGATCATGCCAGATACGAATCAAGAAAAGACTTGTAAATTCTTGTCAAAAAAGTTCAATCCTGCAGAATTGAATTACTCCACGGGGGATAAAGAAGTACTTACCCTAATAAAATCTATTAAGGGTGCATAAGCTTTTTTAGGAAATAAGTTTCTGGTTAGAACTGATATCAAAAGAGTAAAAAACTTTAAAAATTGTAAGTTAACATATGTAGTTGATAGAGGAAGAGTTCTTAGATGACAAATGTTTTTATCTCAATAGGAATATGATGTTGAAATGATTGCAGGAGACAAAAATTATCTGCCTGACGCTCTAACAAGAGAAATGGTAATGTTTGAAAGAGATGAAGGTCGAAATCCAAGAAGCAGAAGACCAGAGCCAGAACTTGAAGAAAGGAGAAAGCCAGACTTTGGGCTAAGAGAAAAATCAGTGCCTGAAGACAGAGAATCAAGAACAAAAGAGAAAGCTATGTGGGAGAGATACAAGAGTGGATATTAAAACTGTAGGCCCTCTACATGATGGACCTGGATATCAATACATAGTGTCATATTCCCCTGCAGATTCAAGCAAAGCCTCAGAAAGGATTCAACCAGACCCAGCAGGTTGGGAAGATTATCAAAACAACAAAACTCCTTTACAAGAAGAAATACAATCTGCGAATTCAGAAGAGAAACAACTCTTAAATAAGTTTTTACAGCACCCTAGAACTACGGTTAAGAATGACCGATTCCAAAGAAAATCATCAGGACCATCTCAAACAGCAGAAGGAAGAGCCAAGTCAACACATGACAAGCTAGCAGTCCTCAAAAGCAAACAACCAATTGTAATCGGAATGAAGAAAATCTTTAATCATCCGATGAGGATTTATGAAAGGCCAGTATTTAGAACAAGCAGAGTTTTACAATTCAACCAAAATGTCATTATGGATAACATCCTAACAACTTTACGTGAAAAGAACGAAGCACTTGTGCTTCAAGCTCTTGAAGCTTTGACTGAAGAATTCTACAGTTACGATTTGGAAGAAAAGAAAAAAGTCCCTGAGAAAAATCTTGAGATACTGTATCTTGAGAATCCAGAAAGTGCAAAGGTCCCTATAGTAGCCTTATCAGAGTTTGAATGGTTCCGTTTTCATAATCTCTTAGGAGATTTTAAGAATAGGAAAGCGCTCCAATCTACTCTATCAGTTGTAGCAGGTCCTTACTACGGGAGATATCTGGTTGATGTTCAAGCAGAGCATCCGCAGAAGCACAAGCTTTGGATAATAGAAAATGGTTTTGTCCATAACCTTTGGACAAAAACTAATAAAGACTTAGAAGGTCTTCCAGAAATAATCTATGAAGCAGTTAAGAATGTTAGACCTGAAGGATGCATTTTAAGATTGAAGTTCATTTCAACTCCTCCAGAATGGACAACTGAAGAAGGACGAGTGAGCTATATCTCTCCTTATCATTATGTCAGAATAATTCAAGGTCGTACAAATAGAAATAATTCAGCATCAAGGAATGACAAGCCAAACCAGAGCATCCCTAGGATGAAAGCAATGGCGATAATCAGTATACAGAAACTGGTTCAGAAAGATCGTTTTGCCACTCTTCTAGTAAGTGGAGAAAAAATAATGGTTACTAGCAATAACCATCCCCCTCTAGAAAATTGTGATTTTTACAGGGCCTTAGAAAGGTGTGAAGTAGATGGGACATTAGCCACCACCACTTGGATAGAGAAATTGGAAGGAGAGCATAAGCACCAAAATCCTTATGACTCAGATATAGAATCTGAAGATGATGGTGTGGTACCAGATGTTGGATATTCATATTCGGGTGCCTCTTTCTGTAATGAGGAATTGCACAACATTATCAACCAAATGGAATGGTGAGTGGTTGCCGACGCATTACGACAAGCAACTTCATGTAAGATAAGAAATAAGTGGTTGCCGACGCATAGCGACAAATAACTTTTAGAAAAGTCAAGAAATAAATGGTCGCCGACAGAAGCGGACAAAATTCAAAAGGAGAAAAAGATAAAATCTTATCAGCAATAAGATTCCTTTGGTCTCCTTTTTCTTAAGGCGTTTCAACTTTAGTTTGGGGTCCGGCTTCTATAAAAGGGAAAGACACTCTCAATTGAAAGGGGAGAGGAGAAAGCAAGCAGAGCACACATAGTTTCAGAGAGTCTTGAAAGAGTGTTTTCCTTAGAGTTGTGAGTATTTGTAAAATAAGAGTGTCTAAGTGAGTATAGTACTGTCTGGAGGAACTATATCTAGCTAAGTCATCCGGTGTGGTTTCACCTATTTCCAAGTAAGTTTGTATTTTAAATTCAAGCATGAGTAGCTAAACAACTTTTAGCTGTTTACCTAAGAGTGAGGCTCTGGGTTATGTATATGTATGTATGTTTGAATAAATAAATTTCAGTTGATGTTCCCCATATCCGTCAAAATTTTAGTTTGTTTGTTTGTTTTAAACTTTCTCAAACCCCAGGTGGCGGATTACCGCCTAGGAGTGGTCTTTGAGATTGCATGTTTGTTAAACTTCTCAAACCCCAGGTGAAGGACTACCTCCTAGGAGTGGTATTTGAGATTGTTTTTCTGCTGTTTTTTCTGCTTAACTAGAACTTAAGAAATTCTCCATACCAAGACAACAGTGATACTGCCAGAATAGTAACCGTTTAGACAGAAGGTCGTTAGGTGAAAAGATTGGCATGTTGAAGGCTAGATCTTAGAATTGGCAGGTAAATAAGTTTTAGAGAAGTAGAAAATAAGGAGAAAAATATTATTAGAAAAAAAAATGAAAAAAGTCAATTTTACCCCTAATAGTTGACAAATGTATGACATTGATAAGGAAATAAGAGTCTGGGTATCACATTGATATCATTGAGAGTTCATGTACCATATTGTCTGGGGCACTAAAGTTCAAGACTGTTTGAGATCATTTTCTCTTTTTCTTTTGAGTTAAATTAAGTAACTTCTATGATCAAGGTCATTGTTGAAAGCTATGGAAGTGTCGATATGTTTAAATAAATTTAGACCCTCGGCCATCAAAATAAACAAGTTGCCATATGCTCGTATGATCAAACTAAACTAATTTGTATAAACGATTAATATACGTTAAAGAGACTAAGACTAGAGAGAATCTGGTGTGAAGGTTTGCCTCCAGGATGTTCTACTGTATTTCAAGTTTCCTTGTTCAGTTTAGTTTCCCACTCGCAGTGTAATAATGTTCCCACAACTTCATAATTAAAGGTCTGTAATGGGTATTCGGAATACTAAACATGTAATATTATAACAAAATATGTAGTAAAAACCCTTCAAACAAAGTTAAGGTGTGCTATCTGCAGGGACTGAACTGCCATACATGCATATAACGCATAGAGACACCGGAAAATAAACATCTAGCCGATGGCAATTGAATAAAGGAGCAGCAATTAGAGAACGAGTAGATAGCAAGTGACAGGGCAGTAGAAACATCATGTCAGACTCCTGAGCAGCCTAATGCTTTACAGAACTACTAAGGTTCTAGTGGATTTAGCCAATTAACTTTTTAAGTAGATAAATGGCAGGGAGATAAAGGGTGCCTCAGCATCAGCATAGCAGAAAGTGTACAAATGACCCAATACTCGAAGCTTCTAGTGACCATACTTCTGAAACTCCCACTCACTGTTATCTGAAATACAAAGACAAAACACAAAAAAAAAAAAAAAAGTCAGGGAAAAGCCAATAGACCAAAGGCAAAGTCTATAAGAGTGGAAATTCTATAAATCATACCTAATGGACACACTTGGCGGGTCTTGAGCCATCTGCTAATGCAGTGAAAGTGAAATGCATGGTTACAAACCCCTGCAGCAATAAGAACCAAAATCTCAGACCAACAAACACATCAGACATAGATGCCACAAGCTTGCTACCAGATATGACCAATAATCAATTCAATTACATTAACACCAGGGTCATTTAAATATACAAATAAAAAGATATTTAGTTTGACGACAAGCAGTAGTTTCAAACAAAGAAAAAATTCAGTGAGGGGTATAAGCACAGTAAAATTCAGAGCTCACACATAAAACATATCAAACAAAGAAATTCATGCAAACTAACACTAGGTATAATTTAATGTTTACATAATTACCCAAAACTACATTTTGGTGGTGATATTTACCAATAACAAGATCATATTTTTTTATACCATTAGCAGGAATTAACAGTAATGGGCTGTTAACCCTTTACTGTTTAATGGCATAAATAACCCTGAAAAAATTGTAATTTACAACCCATACCACATATATATATCCACATATTCTCAAAAAACCCTAACCCTAATTTTTGAGATCTAATTGGAGGCGGCGAGGGGCGAGGGGCGAGGCTGGGCGGCGAGGGGCGAGGGGCGAGGGGCGAGGGGCGAGGCTGGGCGGCGGGCGGCGATGGCAGAGCGAGGGCAGAGGAGCGAGGCCGGAGGCCCGAGGCAACGAGCGAGGCAGCGACCTCCCTCTGCCGACGACGACGACAACCACTGCTTCATCTTCCTCCCTCTGCCGCCGCTTCGTCCCTGACTCCGGTGGCTATTCGTCGCACTCCGGTGGCTCTTCGTCCCTCTCCGGTGGCTCTTCCTCCCTAACTCCGCTTCATCTTCCTCCCACTACCGACGACAACCACATCCTGGTGGCTGTCGCTCTCTCTCTCTCTCTACTGATCCTTTTTCAATTTTCAATTCTTCTTCTTGTCCTATTTTGATTTTTAGCTTCCCGATCTGAAATCCTGTTCAATGTTGATTCAGATCACTTTATTCTGTAGCGATTTGATTGTTGTGTGTTGGGATTTTTCTTGTGTGTTGGTTATGGTTGAACTTCTGAGGCTCAGTAGTATTGAAGCGCGGCGGAGGTAAAGTTTCAGAGGGTCAGTAGCATTAGAATATTTTGGTTTCTGAGGCTCAGTGGTATTGATTTATGAGGGTAATTTTGTAATTTATGAGTTAACGAATTCTGTTAGTTTTGGATGGAAACTTGGTAGTGGTAATTTTAAAAAGCAATTTTGCTACTGGTAAATATCACCACAAAATTGTAGTTTTTGGTAAAAACCTCTTTAATGTTCTGCAATACCACTGCAAGAATCTCCTCTCTTTTTTCCATTAACTATTTTTGACAGGACAATGTTATTTATGACAATAGTTGTTTTCCTTCTGTATTATAGCACCTAACAGTCTGATAAGCAACTAACATGTCGCAGCAAAGCAGATGAATTCCTTAATGAGCATAGCCTTATTCAGTTGTACTCAAATAGAGTGAAAATATGGTAAATTTATTGAATTCTAGTGTTTCCCTCTAAAGTAACTCCAAGAACAAATACGTATCTCTAACATGTCCTACAATAAAATAGATAGTATTGGGGAACAACAAATTGCTCTGAGATGCCGATGAACAATAGGTGCTGATTCACCCTAATAACTTTCACTCTATGCAATCTAACCTAGTCAACAACAAGAGCATAGCAAATACACAATGTGAAAGATAGTCCCATAAACATAAACTTCAAGAAAAAACATACCCCAAGCAACTGTGCACTCCTCGCTAGTTGCACTTGCCTGGTTCGCCTGGCACTCAATGCCTAACCACCACAATCAAAATTCCAGTAAGTAAACCCTAACCAACACCGTAAAATCTAAACTATATTGCAGAGATTGCACCAAAGTAAAAAAAAAAAAAAAAACTCACAAAGATCCATGATATGGTTTCTGCAAATGGCACAGTTATCCACAACAATATCTGCACAGAACACCATCACCAAACAATTTAATAAAAAAAATTAATAGAAATTAAAACAGCCAAAAAAGAAGGGGTTAGGGTTCTAATGAGTTACCCCAAGCCCAGAGAGCCACAGCATTCCACTTCTTGATTTCGAATCGCTTGGGCTTCTTACACGAAGATGGGCCTGCACCACTGGAGCCCTCGCCTGCCGGAACCATGGCCACGTCGGAATCCAATGTCGCCATCGCCGCAAATGTGATTATAGAAACTGAAACCAATTCAAAAAATCACAGAATCAGATGTCTTTGCTTGGAAGAACCCTAAGTAGAACGAAGAGAGAGAGACCTGAAATTGGAGACGGAGACGGAATTTGATGACGAAAGAGGAGAACGGAACGGCTGGAAGGGAGTGTAGAGCTTTATATAGTGCCTCAGGTTTCGGTAGCACAGTTTCCCATAACTTCTTCCCTCTTTGTTTTTGGATTTTTTCTAGTGATTTTTCGCGATTGTAATAGCTTTTATAAAACACTCGACCATATCGACATAAATTTCAACGGTTGAATTCTAATTAGTAGTAACAATCAATATTTATGATATTATCAAGACATATGAGTACCGGTACTTTTTTTTTTTTGAATCAGTTGAACAATCTTTATTAGAAAAACAAATGTTTAATCAGCTGTAATCACAGCTTCAAGAAAAAGAGGAGTAGCAAAATAAAATTCATCCCAAGCCAAGCTGCTAGCATGTGCTGCCAATAGATGCGCAGCCTTATTTCCTTGCAGTCCAGTATAAGTCAATATCCAAGAGTCCTGGGATTGAAGTTGGACCCTCAAATCATCATAAATACGACCCCAGGCACGGACTTAAGCACACCTCAGCCCCCCTCAAGTTTTAGAGGGAAAATTTTCATGTATATAAGTTGTGAATTGTGCATATATATAAAAGCGAATTAACTATTGGTTTGCCTTGAAAAAGAAAGAAAAAAAAACGACAAAAAGAATTGTGAACAACGACATGTAGTGTTGTAGTGGAGACTGTGGACTTGTGGAGTAGCAAAATAATATAATGTTTAATTATAAGAGAAGTCATTTTCGCAAAAGTCTACTGACTTGGAAAGTCAGTCTTCTCCTGTTCGCCCCTCTCTCATCCAGTCATCCGCTATTCAACTATTCTCCTTATCACATCCGTGACTAGAGTGCCGACTTGCCGTTGCCCTTCTCTTCTCTCAGGTCCTCACCATCTTCTCCTCTCATTCTCCCAACCTTATTCAAGGTATTATACTTATTTTTTCCTTCTAATGTGAAATTTCTTTGATAAAATTAGGTCAGATTTGAGAATTTATTTATTTATTTGGGTAATCAAATTCATTGATCCTAGAGAATGTTATTGATTTTTATTATCAATTATGTAGTGTCCAATTGCCCAAGACAGTGACAATTTTTTTATTGTGTTTTTGTTTGAGAGATGATTGAGAGACTACTTCGTCTTGTGATGACTCTTCCTGTTTCTACAGTTACAACAGAGAGAGCGTTTTCAGCCATGAAACTCATAAGAACAGACTTCGAAGCAAGATGAGTGATGATTTTCTTGCAGATTTAATGACAGTCCATATTGAGAGAGAAATTGTTGATTCTATTGATTCAAATTCGGTTATAGATGAGTTTTATGCTTTAGGTAATAGAAGAGCACAACTTAAGTAGTTTGATTTGTATTAACATTGAATAATCAACTTTGAATTGTTTTAGTTATCTATTGTCATATCTTAGTAACAATATGCATTTTGTTGATGATATTTTAGCAGGTGATATGCAATTGAGATATTCTATTAAAACAAAGTAGACTTTGCCAAGTTTTTAAGAATCGTTTTCTTGTCGTGCATAAGTTAAATTTAGCCCCACTCACTTTTCAATCCTGGTTCCGTGCCTGTACGACCCAAATATAAAGTATTAGCAACAGCTGATACCTCCAACTGACGTTTAACTTCTGACGCATCTGTCTCTAAAATTACTGAGCTAAACCCTTGGTCCAAGGCGAAGAAAATAGCCTTGCTACAGGCTATGATCTCAGCATGCTCAGCTGACACCAGACTCTGTAAAGGACCTGCACCTCCCGCCAACATTTTGCCTGAATGGTCCCGAATAATAAAACCCCATGCACCTTGCCTATTAGACTGATAATAAGCTCCATCCACATTTATTTTACAACAACCTAAGGGTGGAGCTTTCCACTTAACTGACCTCCGCTGCTGAACCTGTAAAACAGGAGAAGAGTGAAAGCGGTACTCCCCCAGGCGTGCAGCTAGTTGCACCCCCACATCCAAAGCCAAGACCGACTTTTGGTTCCAGACTCTTTCATTTCTTTCCTGCCAAACAGATCACATAATAAACAACAGGTCTCCAAAACGTGTTAATGTCAGATCCTTAGCACACTGCTCAAGCCATTCCCGAATCGTGGTATGGACACAACCCCATCGGTAACAAACCTCGCGGAGAACAGGATATGACGAGATCACCTGTTTAGTAAACTGACAATCCCGACTCAAATGCAAAGTAGATTCACCCAAACAACCACATAATACACAATTAGTTCCATCTACCTCTACTCTTTTCGACGCCAAACTCGCTAAAGAAGGTAAAATATCAAGGCATACTCTCCAACCATGAACTTTAGCCTTATCCGGATTATTAGTTTTCCATAATTTTTTTCTAGAAATCTCCCCCAGAAGTTTGGAGAATAAGAGAGTGACTAGAAGAATTAACAAAGGCATACCTGTAAGCTGTCTTCACTGAAAATCTCTCATCTTTTGCTAATTTCCAACATAAACGATCACTCACTTGGCGTCTGCTCAGAGGAATACTAAGAATTATATCCACCTCAGGCGCCGTAAAACAACGCCTAACTTTGGCTACATCCCAAACACCTCCCTCAATCAGAAAATCAGATACTCTATCAACAAAATCTGTAACCGGACAAGAGAGCTTTGGCACCCCCACAACTGAACCAGGAAGCCAATTATCAACAAGAGTTTGTATCTGTAACCCATCTCCTACCTGCCAATAAGAATTATTTTGTAGCAAATCTCTTGCTCCATATATACTTTGCCATGAAAAAGAAGGAGATGTACAATCCGGTGCCTCCCAAAAAGAGCAATTTGGAAAATACCTCGCCTTATAAATAAGAGCAATCAATGAAGATGGATGAGTAATGATACGCCACGCTTGTTTGGAGAGTAACGCCAAGTTGAAATTGGAAAGACTGAGAAAACCCAACCCACCTGCTTCTTTCGGGTTACACAAAATATTCTATCTTTTCCAATGAATTTTCTTTTTATCAAGAGTACTCCGATCCCCCACCAAAACCTCGCACACAACTGTTCCAGATCGTCACAGAAATTCTTTGTCAACCTGAAAACACTCATAGCATAACTCGGAAGAGCTTGAGCAACCACACTGATGAGAATATCTTTACCAGCTCCACGAAGCATTTTACCCTGCCAAGCTGACATTCTAGCCTCAAGTCGTTCCTTGATATACTGAAAACAAGCCGAACGCTATTTTCCCACATAAATAGATAAACCAAGATACTTCTCATAAGACTCAACAACCGGCACCCCCAAATTAGTAGAAATAGTGACCCGTACCTCTTGATCAACACTCTCACTAAAGACCATGGAGCTTTTATCAAAATTCACCTTTTGACCTGATGCCCTACTGAAAACGTCAATAACTTCCTGAACTGCACTGCATGAAAATAATGAGGCTTCGGCATATAGCATACTGTCATCTGCAAATAAAAGATGATTTACCGGAGGAGCCCCCTATCAAACTATAATACCAGGTAAGTCACCCTGATGCATTTTTTGCCTAAGAAGCGTAGAAAAACCTTCAACACCCAGCAAAAAAAGATACGGCGATAATGGATCCCCCTGACGCAAACCTCGACCAGGTTTCAAGTAGCCCCGAGCTTGGCCCCGGATCAAGAAAGAATAACAGACTGTGGAGACACACTGCATAACAATATAAATCCACTTTTGGCTAAAACCAAACCGAACTAATACTCTCTCCAAAAATGACCATTCCATCCTGTCATAAGCCTTACTAAGATCCAACTTTAGTGCCATATAGCCCTTTCCTGAACTCTTATTATGAATGTAGTGAGCTATTTCATTGGCCACCAAAATATTATCAGTTATCAAGCGACCTGGAACAAAAGCACTCTGGAAAGGAGAGATAATATCCGGAAGCAATATCTTTAACCGGTTTGCTAAAGCTTTTGAACAGATCTTATAAAGCACATTACAGAGAGCAATAGACCTAAAATCTGACATATTCATCGGCTGATCAACTTTAGGTATAAGATTTGAAACAACTGCTTCCACAACCTCTGGTCCAACCACATCCCAGTAATGCTGAAAAAACAACGGCGACATTCCATCCGGTCCCGGCGACTTCGTTGGATACATTTGAAACAACGCCAATTTAATTTCCTCCCCATAGTACTCCTTATTTAGTTGAGTATTCATTTCCTCAGTCACACAAGGAGTAATAGACTCCAGAGTTTGACTCACCGCACCCATATCTAATGCAGAAGCCTCAAACATCTGAGTAAAGTAGTCTGTCACCACCTTCTCCATACTCTCATCGTCTTCATGCCAATCTCCATTCACATCAAACAAACCCTTTAGAGTATTTCTCCGTTTAGTGACAGTGGCTTGTTTATGAAAATAGTTTGTGTTCCTATCTCCCTCCTTAAGCCACATCACTTTCGACCACTGCTTCCAAAACAATTCCTCCTGATGTAAAAGGTTCTATAACGATTCAAATAGGTTCTTCTTCTCGATCTGTCTGGCTTCCGTAATAGAACAACCCATCAAATCCTCCAACCTACTTCGAATGCCCATCATCTGCAACTGACTACCTTTAAAAGCTAACCGCTGCCATTTATCCAACTTGATACGAGTTCTCTTTATTTTCTGAGTTACGATATACATAGGATAACTAGTAATCCCTCCCCCCAACTTTCAGAGACCACTCTATCACAGTCCTCATACTGCAACCGAAAGGATTCAAAATGGAAACGATGAATCTTAGGACGAGCAATGAACGGGGCTGTGCTTGCGCGTAACAGAATGGGAACATGATCAGAATTCGATGGCGGTAGATGAAAAAGCTTGGCGTGGAAGAATATGTCATACCAAGCCGGTGTACATACTGCCCTGTCCAGCCTTAGCAGTGTTTCTGAATTTCC